>CM031879.1:7815831-7932756 GCA_018697195.1 Certhia americana
TGTGTGTGTGTGTGTGTGTGTGTGTGTGTGTGTGTGTGTGTGTGTGTTTTCTTGTTTGTTTTTGTTGGTTGGTTGGTTGGTTGGTTGGTTGGTTAGTTGGTTGGTTTTTTTAACAAGGCAAAAAGAATTTTGCCAGGATTAGTGATCAATTTAGCACTTAAATAGGTTTCTCTTTTGGTTCCTCTTGAGGAAAACCCCACACTAGTCCTCTCTTTTTTCCACCTTTCAAATCTCACTGGAGAAAGCAAAAAAAAAATGAACCCAACACTGTAGAGATGATAGCCTGTAGAATTCTTCCATAGATTCATTCATTGAGAGAACAGTCATTAGAAAGAAGTAGGAACATTCTTGAATCACTGTATCTTGAGTACTGTACATCTACAGTTACTGATTGTCTCCTAATTGGTTCTGTCTCTCAGAGGAGTTGATTGTATTTGCTGAAAGGATTTCACCCACAAAAGTTACTAGCAGACAGCAGTTTCCATTGCTGACCTGTCAGAAGCCTGGCAAGGAGCTCTGGGTGCCTAAAGAGACCAGATGTGCTCCTCTCTGATCCCTGAACCTCTGTGGAGATAGTGGGTCTATCCCTGTTTATTTCACTGTAGTTCACCAAGAATCGTAGCAGACAGAGTTAAAATCTGTTACTATCTTGAGGGAAAGATCATAACAAAAAAATACATGCAAATCATATTAAAAAACAACACATAGAATTAGTGATTTCATCCTTTTTTCAGACAGTGTCCCTAATGTTTTTCATCACTGACAGTTCAATCTATCTCAGATTTGAACTCTATATAAATATCATATAATTTTAGGATTAGGCCTAAGGAGAAAAATTGAAATAATATCACCAGTTCAGTTAAGTTCACTCTCTAATACTTCAGTGATTTATTTGTGGATCACAACTCAATGGTATTTAGATTTTAATTCACTCTTGGTTACTCGGTTACAAGGATCCTTCACCAGCTGGGAAGGTGGAAGATAAACTCTGGGAGCTCCTAGAGGAACAAAGATGAAACTGGAGAATAAAAGACAAAGGTGATATGGGAATTTGTCAGAGGGCATAAAAAAATTCTAATGTTCCACATCATGGTGCTGTTTGGAAGCAGAGACTTTGAAAGATTGGGGAGCAAGTAACCCACGAGGAAATCTCGCATATGTCTGTCAAAACAAGAGTGAGGAAAAGCATAAATTTCATTCTTTAGAGTTTTCTAGTGAAGAGTAACAAGGGGCTTGAAGCTCCCTTGAAGTTCTCTGAGGTGTTCCCAGGCTGTTACATTCATTCGTTTGATTTTAGCCTCACAGTTGGGCCAAAGAGACAGAAGCCAACCTGCTCACTTCTTAGAACTGCCAAGGTGTCATTAGATAAACTCCACATTCAGCTGAGTCCAGCATACTTCATGAACACTCATTCCCAGCATTTTAAAACTTTGGGAGTTGCAACCAACCTTTAATTTATATAGAGCACACCCAAACATACATGATCAGACAGAAAGATGTATCCAATGCATCTGAGCTCTCCAGCTCCCTCCAGCAAAAGGGAGCAATGAAGAATTCAGCTTGCATTCATGCTATGGCACTACTGACTTATATCTCCTGCAGCAAAATTCTGGAATGAACTGGACTTGTTTTCATGCAGAAGTGTTAACTTGTTGATAGCACCACAGCTATATTTAAAACTCTTTTCCCGAGGCAGCTTTTCTTTATTGTTGACAGTAAAATGGATGTGCTATGAAAAGAGATTTTTGTTTTCAAACAATTGGGAAATAATGCATGGACCACAAAACAGATTCAATATTCTTTAAACTTCTTTACAATGCACAAAACTAAAAATATGCAATTGATGCCCAAAGCTATTTGAAAAATACTGAAAGTCCTGGCATTGGAGACAATGTCTTTTTCCCCACAAAGCAATAGATTTTTTCATGTTCTTATGGCAAAATGTGCAGTATCCACTCTGTTCTCAAAACTGAGGTTAAAACACTCTTCAAATGAGATTTTTTTCCCAAGCTCACTTGTACAGTGAAAGCTACAATTTTTCTTTAAACAATATTCATTTAGAAAATGTCTTTGTGATCGTTATTACTTGAATACTGGGCTGCAAAATTACCTATGCAGAGAGCAGGTCATAGGAAAGGTTTCTTGCCTTCCACTGGGTGCTTGTTAGTATGAAGAAGATGAAGCCAGACTCTTCTCAGAGCTCAGCAGTCAGAAATAGGAAATTGATAACATTCACATGCTGAAGTAAAGGAAATTCCAAATGAATAAAGGGAAAATAAAAAACAAGCTAAACCAATCAACCCAATAAAAACACACAAAATGAAGTTTTGGTTCAAAACTCTACAAAAAAACCTCAGTTCAGCCTCATCTAATGTGGAACTTAACCCTGTGAGTGTGAGGTTGGACTGGAGCACTCCAGCAGTCCTTTGCTCTCTAAATCATTCTATCAGTATACAATTGCTTCATAAAGCACACTTTAAACCAGCATTATTGCTGTAAAATGCCATTTGTTCTTTCCCTGAACCTCATCTCTCCCTTCATGATGACATAAGGCGTGAGCTGATTCTGAGGTGACTCACCCAAACCCAATACACAGGGGTGGGGCAGGGAGGGGGTGAGCAGGATCATTTCTGACAACACAGCTGTACAAACATTATGGCTACAGGAGATAAAGTCAGGGACTGTGTGGGAAGCAATAGGCAGGAGCCCAGAGAGCTCTTTCAGCACCCGTGCCTGTTTATGACTTTTAAGAATCAATGATTAGTTACAGGTACCAACCTTTTCAGCCAGACTGGATGAGGACGGTATAATTTTCTTTAAGGGAATGTCTCATCAGGAAGAGTTTAAAGCAGCAATCTGCTTCAACTGTTTATTAAAAACTCCATAGTATTTTTCATAACCACTGAGTTGGTTGAATTCCTTCCAGGTAGTTATGTTCTATTGCTTGATGTTCCCTTTTGAACTGCCTGCAATTAATGTATTCTTTTCCTTCCCTAAAGACCACAAGACCTGGAATATCTGATCACAGGCTTTGTAAATAAGGAGTTATTTTAAAAAATTGTTAAATAACAGAAAAAAACCCAAGCCAGGCTGTTTATTTTGCACGTTCTTTTTCTGAGCAGAAATATGATGGGTTTATGGTAAATCACGGAGGAAAACTAAGCAAATTTTTTTTTGTCAGTGCCAGTTGCACCAGTTTTGTCTTTTGACAGCAAAGGAGTTAATTCTGCCTTTACCAGTGCCAGTTTTCAAAGCATAACAAACAGCTTTCAAAATCAGAAAGTACACTGCTCAGCAGGGTAGCAGACTTGCCTTATGTTTCTTGAAGCATTCTTGATAAAAAATGTGCTTTTGCTGGAGCTTTATATGTCACATGGAAAAAGGAAGTAAATTCAGCATGAAGCTTGAAAGCTCCTTATTTTGTTGCCTCTATATGCTTCTCTGAGATAGTTTTAGAATTTAGTTGCAATTACTCTCTTTAATTATAGTTGCCTCACCTTTCTGATTAGAAGAACTATTTATAATTACTTATATTTTTGTGAAAATAGTGATTTCAAACATATAATACAGACCACTATCCTTTCTAAATTTTAGGGGTTTTCTAACTACCACTAGCATTATTATTATTATTATTAAGGGATAAACCCAAAAATTTTTGCGAAGAAGAAATTTTGCAAGTTAATGAAAGTATTTATCACAAAAGGTCTGAGAGAGAAATTTTGATTTTTAGGATGGAAATTGTGACTATTAGCTTACAGCTTCATGGACAGCTCAGACTCAGCTCTATTTCATGTAGAAGGTTGTTTATGCTTTTCTACTGAATTGTATTGTATGGATTTTATTTCAAAATTGGAAGCTGGGTCATATTTTCCAAATCAGATAGCTTGATCCTACTCTCAGGGAAGAAAGCACAGTAAATTTTACATGATGAATCCAGATATAATATTTTGAATTTGAGAAAGATGGCTCATAGATTTTAGGAAAACATTTCCTTTCAGAAGAAGATCATAATCTGAATTGATCTTCAGTGACTTTGTTAATGTTTCTGAGCTAATCTATATCTCTACCTCAATAGTTTCATATTTCAATATTTCTACCTTTATGATTATGTACTCAGTGATTTATTAATTTTGTTAGGAGCTCAGTAAAAAGATGTCCAAGTCACAAAATAATGTCAAATGCTAATGAGAACTACTAAATCAGTCTTTAAATCCTTTTTTTTTTCTCAATCCTTAATCATTTAATATTTTGCATGTCTTTTAATCAGTTAAAATAGTTTCTGATATTTTATACAGCTGCTAATATTTTTTCTGACCTAAAATTAAGAGACTTATATTCTGTGAGAAAATATACATCACAGACTGTTTTTCCTGACAGATGCAGAAACAATTAATTTGGCATTAGTTTGCTCACAAATAACACTGAAATGGGAACCTGACACTGATTCTTCTGTGTGATGAGGAAGGAGGAGTTTGACATGGTGCTTCACTGTTCTTCACAAGGTTCTTTCTACTGGTGCTGAGTGTCTCAGCTGATGTGGTATCTAACCATGGCTGGGCCTCAGCTTGGCAAGTCATTCTTCATGAGCATTACCCCAAGGGACAGTGTATTTTTTTGGGGTTGAGCCAATTCCAAGCAGATATCCAGTAGCCATATTGTGTCTCTTTAGGGTTTCTAAAAAGGCAATGCTGTAGAGTTTTTAAATATTCTTTACTTCATCAAGACTCCTTTTGTGGTGACTCTTCAGGGGAAGGTAACTTTCATCAGCTCAAGCAAAGCTGAACTGGGGTTTAATAAATCTACATATCAGATTTTTATTCAATCTCCTCTCCTACAGTATGAAATTATTTCTGAATAAGTTCAAAATCCAGGAAAATATATGTTCTAGTTTCCTAAATCTGTCTTCTTTTTTAGCATTACATGCCCCCTTCCCCCCAAACACACACCCCACCCCTTACTTTCTGTTCTAAATTGATTGAAATGGTAAAGGAAGTCTGGGCAGTTCTTTCAGAAATTGGAATCATATTCATGGATGATGATTGCAAATGCAATGCTATACTTTATTACAAATTAATAATGAGTATACAACAGTAATAGCTTGGGTGTTTTTCCATGTCCCAGGTATTTTACATTTCAAAACTCACCAGACAAGTTTTAAGTAACATTATGCAAAGAATCTATGTTGCACTTTCTGTTTGTGAGGTCTTTCAAAACCCTACTTTCAATTCCCTTATGCAGAGCTTTAATTTTTAAATGTAAATTATGAGCAAGACTTCAACAGTCATCTTCAAAAGAGCAGTATTAAATCTCTGAGATTCTTGAAAAAATCATAAGGGTTGGCCTCAATGAATAAAGTCTATGAAGCATTAACTCTCAGAAGAAGAGAGTAAATTTTTTTCAGTCGCCAGAAAGTAAATCTACAGGAGATGTTAGAGCATTAACTCACTATGAGATATTCGTTTGTATTCATTATTGAAAAGATTCAGCTAATTATAAAAGTTCTATTGCATGCTGCCCAGAGCAGAAAAGTATTTTCAATTAGTTACAAAATATTTGTGTTTCTCTTTATTTACAGATAAATAGTGTATGCTTCAGTGACTTCAGAAAATGTAGGGAGAGTTTCTAAGTGAGACAGATATAAACACCTATATATGTGTTTTCTTATCCACCTTTTCTGTTGCACATCATTTTGAAAAAACTTGCATCAGAAACATTTTCCAGTTGCAGGTGGAAAAATCCAGGTGAAGGCCAAGAAATTATAGCCTCAAACCCCCTTATTTGGGATACCCTCAGATTCTAAAACAGGATTACCTCTTTTCTGTGTGGCACCAGGGAGAGGGCCCATCATCTGAGAGGAAACAGTCTCTGACATTTTTTTTTTTCCTAAAATGTCCTGAAAAAATATTTTAGGTGATCACATTGAAATTTTTTGGCCTTGCACTATAAATCATTTTCCCTTGCATCTCTGTATTCTCATAATATATATGTATGTCATAATTCCCAGCTCACCATTTTTTTGGGAGAGGACTTCTACTATCTCTCCCATTTCCCACGGAAATTCAGAACCTCAGAAATATTTGCAGCATTTTTACCCCTACAGAAGATTGTGTCCTCTTCTGTAGCATCATTTTGACCACCTGGAACACAGACTCAAAATTTTGACCTTTGCCGTTGTTTTTTATGTTATATATAATTCCAGTTCACTGGTTTCTTACCAATTCATGAACACTCCAAATAGGAACACATTTTCCCTTCTTCTTTCCATCATTTCAGTCTATATCACAAATCTCTGAGTGGATTTGCATAAGTGTTGTCCTATCCCTGTACTTTTCCTTCTGCTCTAGGTTTTTATATAATATTTTTTATTCAAACATATCTCTGTGGAGTTTAGCCATACACATCAGTTCTTCAACAGTGCAGTGAAATACCAACTTTAGGATATGTCAGCTATAGCAGCTTGAGGGAACCAGCATTGCATGAAATAATGTCACTGCTGAGTTCTGAATGAGAGGGAAAATGTAAAATATGCATTCCAGTGAAAAGCAGGTACATTAATCTACAAAGATTTCTGGTGGAAGGTTAAACACATTTTTTTTTTTTTAAAGTTCATTTATTAGAAGACTCTGGAGCTAAAAGGTAAATTGATATTTCTCCAGACTGGTAACTTCAGGAACTATGTCTACTTTACTGTAAGATGCTTGCAGGCATCAGTCCTCCACAGATTATAGAACTCTGAATTCTGCATAATACTACAAAGTACTCTGCAAAACATTTCTGTTCATCCCTTTTGAGCAAAATTTGGATTAACAGGTTTTTTTTAGTTTTGACTGAGCTGATTCCATATTTATCCTGATTAATGGAAAGGATCATCTTCCATCGCTCTGTTGGACAGATTATGCAGGTAGTAGAATCCCAGTAGTGATTACAAGTATTCATTCTTATGCTAAAATTTCCTAGGTTTTCTACAACCAACCCCAAAATACTCTGATGGTCCTGGAAGGCAGATTTGGTTTTCTTTCGTACATTAATCACAATGAGTTTTGTTAGAATTATCACAGCTCTTACTGTCACACAGAATAGGCACGTCTCATTCTCTTACACTTAGTATTCCTATTAACAACAATAATTTCCGTAATCATTCTTATTTAATGAGAGAGAAAGAGCATCTCAGCAGTGGGCTGCTACCCCTGCACCAGGTAATGTAAGTATGCAAAAGGAAATCTATTAATATAAGAGCATACCTGTCTTCCACATGAACAGTCAGTGCAGAGGCTTTTGCTCTGGTACCCAAGCTGTGCAGCACACACGGCTGTGCTCTCCAGTGTGTAGCTCCGGGGAGGTATGAGCAAGACTTTAAGCATATTTCACTGAAAGTGCCTCAGAGCTGCAGTATAAATCTGAGGGGGAATCTGGAAATCATGATGTGAGGTGTGAATAGGCACGTTCTTACCAAACATTTTCATCTCCAGCTATCATGATAGTGTGCCTACTAGGTTTATAGCACAAAAGAGTGCTAACATATTGTGTTAGCTTGGGTATGTGTATGGATGTATTTGTGTATACAAATGCCATCTTCCACCTCCTTCTCAAAGAAAGCCTTATAGAGTTACATATGCCACCATGTGTTAAGTAATTTTTTTGTGGGCTATAAATGACTCGGCCAAGCTGTGAAATGAAACAGCTTGTTCCACTGCACTAACAGTGCAGGCTCAGTGCTTATTGTCTGTGCAGTAAATGTTCAATGAGTCACTCTTCAAATGAATCCACATCATATGTGTCAAGTCCTTCTCACTGTGTATTCACATTCTTGTGATAGAACAACTTTATGACAAAGGGAAAATATCAAAATATACTATTATTTGCACTTTTAAGTCAGAAAACAGTGGTATGTTTTTTCATTTTAATTATCGCTTTTAGAAACTTCAGCCTGTCTAGTAAAACTAAGCCTGTATTAGATGTTTAGGTAACATCTACTCCTAAAGTTAGAATTTTAGTTTTGAATTGATTTTCTATTTATTTTTCTAATTAAATAAGTCCTCTAAAGACACTCATCTAATTTTATCCATCTACCTTTGAAGTTTTTTTTGTTTGTTTGTTTTCACTAGACTATATGTCCAAAACACTACAAAGAATGAAAAAACACTACTTAAACAGCCCTCTGCCAAAGCAAATAGGGAGTTTCTAGGTGTTCCTGTTATGCAACACGTTCTTGGGTTTGCATTCAAATGCAATATGACTTTTTTGCTTCTGTCTCACCCACCAGTTCAGCAGGCATAAATAAATTTTGTTTTCATGTCATTCTGCCCATTTCTGTGTGGTCAGCAGTTTTCCTAACAGAAAACTACTTTTTACAAATACAACTTGCAAGCACTTTGGTTTCATTACTTTCATTTTTAGCTGGATTTTTTAGGAAATACATTATTCTTACATCATTTTCTAAGCGCTCTATGTATTTTAATTTAGGCTTGTGAATGTTTGCTTATATCCCAAGTCCAAAATATTCGGTTCAAATTATTTATTTCTCTTTTGATTCACAAAATAAATACAATAAATGCAAAACCTATTTGATAATCTAGATTCTCATCTCCTCATATTATGCTGCATAAGACTTCTGAATTATATTTATAAATATTTGATCCTCTCTATTATATCTTTTAGGACATTTTCCTTTATCCCTTGCTACAATCCATGTGACTACATTTTCTTCCCTTAAAGTGCTTATATTATTTCCATTATACTATCATATTGTAGCATAAGACAAATGGACTTTATTCCATTTCCTAGGACTTCCAGTGTTTCAAGCCAGAATGTCTAATTTCTTAAAATCAAGTGGACACAATGAATAAATAAATCTGTTACGATATTTCCATCTTCCTATGTAAATCCAGAGTGAAAAGGTGTGAAAAATTTGTTTTTCATTATTTTGGCACAGAAAGTGAAGGTTGTCTCAGAAGAGATTTTGTCATTTCAGACTATGTTGTTGAACCCTCAAATCTTGCATATCAAAACTAAAAGTAAGATAAAGAATGTCTTTACCATGAGAGAGGGAAAGTAGCTTAAAATCTAACATTTTTTAAATAAGCTAAGCAAATCTAGCAAAATCCTCCCAGTTTTTGTATAGATGAGACCCATTTTGTGTTCTCATACTGACATGGAAAAAAAGTGCAGAATCAGTTGTCCTACTTTAACAAAATATTTATGCTGTTACACAAAGATTACTGTAGCATTGTGCAAATACTTTACTGAACTGTGGTTATGTCAAATTCAGACTTTTACAGGTAATTTGCAAACTTTTTCTCCCTTTAGCAACACATTTTCTCCTTGTTAAAGCTGGAGTAGAATAAGCTTAAATAGTCAAGGTTTAGGTTGCTCTGTATATATGACATTAGTTTTCTTCTTCTCCCTGTATGAACTTTTTTCATACAAAAAGCCAGGGCAAAGTGTGCCTTTCATCATCAAAATTTCAGACGTGCTGTGGCAAGCCATCTTTTATGCAGCTGAATCTGCAGCGTCTGATATGTCTCGTTACATAAGATGCTAAAATTGTGAAGACTATGAATAGATATTTAGACTTGGGCAGTGATTTATGGTGAGGATGAAAGGAAACAAAGGTGGTTGAAGAGAGTTCTTCCTTCTGAGATTGCAGTTTTCCCTTTCAGATTCAGGCTGCACCTATCTGAAGTTCAATTAAAATCAAAAGGATAATTTCAACCATCATTTTAACTTTCTCTCAAGTTTTAGCTTTCTCTAAAGTTATGGAAAATTATGGAGCTGTAAATTCTAATTTTGATACTTTTAGCCTAGTTTCATTGGCTAAAAATCTGTTTTCTAAATGAAAGCCATTAACTTAACTCTCAACTAACACTTCAAAAAAATAAAAAAAAAAAAAAAAAAAAAAAAAAAAAAAAAAAAAAAAAAAAAAAATAAAAAAAAAAAGCTTAAAAAGGTATTATCTCTACTGCCTACAAAATTCAGGGAGTTTGCATTAAGCAGAAACACTTCCTTATGATTAACTCCATCACTAGTTTGTAATTCTAAATCAGAGATAAATTTTGGGGAAATCTGGCATTTGAAGGAATTTCAGAGATGTTGATAGAATTATCAGTTTAGGACACAAGAATTCCCTTTCACAGAAGTGGAATATATAAATAAGAGATAATCTAGTTGGATGCACTAGGAGTTTTGTAAATATCTTGACTTCCCTCACATCATTTTCTTTCTTTCTCTAGCTACCACCAGTCAAATGCACACAGGTATTCTGTGTTCATTGCTGAAATCAACCTGTGGAGTAATCTCTGATCACCTAAATTTGATATTTAGAAGTCTCATTATTTTCCCTCCATTTATTCCAAATATCTCTGTGGTACAGGGACAAGTCTAGATTATTGGGAAAAAAAAATCTGACTGGAGAAGCCTCTGACCCCCTACACTGTCATTTAGTTTACTGGCTTGGGCAACTTCTTGTACTAGTGAAAATTTTTTCTCAGATTCACCTCCTCTAACATTATTCCTTCATTATACTCTTCCCACTACCTCACTTTTCATGTAACATTTTAGAAAGTAACACAATAGAAATAAAGCTGATTGAAAGTGGATTGGTACAAGTACATGTCTTTATTTTTCATATTTGAGAATATTATGAAGTATCAGTTTTCCCACAAATCACATTACTTCAGATCAAGAGTTTTTACATGTGGTATCAATGCACAGTCAGAATTGAGTTTTGGTTTCATCTTTTTGTCTTGTTTTGCATTTTTCTTTCAAAAAGATGAATAAAACCTATGAAAGGGAGGCACACACAGAATGACCAATAAATGGAACAGAGATTATATTTATTCTGGGAAATATTCCATATCTCAACAGTCAAAAGACTTTCCTTGTTTTCAAAACACATTTTGTACAACAGGTTTTTTTGACTTCAAATAAGGATTTGGGGCATACAGGCTAAATTTCTGTACAAGTATATTTAAATTTCTCTTGGCAGTAAGCCTGCTAGGTCTGAGAATCACAATGCAAAGATGTCAGCCTGTTCATATGCCTGAGCCCCAAAGTCAGACACCCTCAGTTCCTACAGAATTGTAAATTGTGTTTGCTGCAAGCAAAGTTCCTGAGTTCTGCTCCTCTACCCCTTTACACAATTGTATGTGCATCACATCCAAAGACACTGGGAGTTATTAATGAAAGACCTTCTTTGCTCATCTCAGAACCTATAGCCTGTCCTCAGCAGTCCACAATGCAAGGAAAGGTGAGGGAAGGAAAAAAGAGAGGAGCTCCTTCAGTTCCTGTCTGCAACCACCACAGAGCATCCCTGCTCCCAGAGGGAGCCATTTCTCAGGAGTGGAGCTGAGTTTGCTGTCTTAGAGGAGAATTGCTGCCTGCACGCAGTGTTCTAGCTGTGCCAGGTAAGGCACAGAATAAATCATAATAACACTGAGCCCTTCTTTTATAATCACATAGCTTTTCTACAGGTGAATTAGGGAGGACTCTGTACACATATTAGGGACCCTTAGCAGCTGGAGTTCCTCTGCAGAGCAGATGTAGATAAATTCAGCTCTTCTCTGAGCTTCAGTTTGTCCCATGAGCTGTTGATTGCACTGTGAAAAGCAAACTGAGTATCCAGTTGCAAGATGAGCAACAAATTTCAGAGCATATTCAACCTCATATTTATTGAGACAGACCCATGGTAGTAACCACAACATGTATTGAAAGCACTGTGAGACAGGAGGAAATAGCAGTTAAAAATAGCAGTTAAAACTGTATTAGATGTCTGATTTTTCTCACTTCAGGAAAAAAAATAAAAATAAAAATAAAACCAGCCTACAAGAGAAAACTGGCAAAAATTTTCATGGAGAAAGAAACGTGTGCAAAAGGTAAAAGACAAGAAGAAGGAAATAAAAGAGAAATCATAAGGACAGAAAATGTTGGAGCCTGTAAGCATTGAGAAGCACTGTTTATGAAGGCTATTCATCATTATTTTGCAGCAGCTTTTCCAGTAGCCCAGCAAGAGGATAAAAGGCAGGGAAAGATTTGCTTTAAAAAAGAGTGGAAGGCTTGGCTAGTATTTTAACTTCTTCATATGTGTATGTTTAAAATTATACTGAATATTTTTGCTTTGTCTTCAGTACGAGTTGTTTAGCTCTAATACTGAAATATATATACTATATATATACACTACTATTTTCAGTAATACTGAATTATTTATTGCAATAAGATCATGCTATCAGGTTTTTCTAAAGCACATGTGTCTGCTGGAGGATGAACTTCTGGTTCTTAAAATAACGCTAAAGGAATCCTGCAGAAACATATTTCCTGGTACAACAGCACTGTGTTAGACTGAAAATTATGTCTCTACAAGCTTCAGGGTTACTGTGGAGACATTCTTGACAGTGGCAAGGTCCTCATCAGCTTTCCTAAGACTTTGTGTTTTCTTCCGGGATCACACTCCAGAGTCCTTTCTATGTTTACACAAAGTACCCCTCTTCACAGAAAACCCAATCCCAATTACTGAATCCGAACAACTCTAAGAGATGTCATTAGCACCATGTCTGAGAGATGAAATCTAAGACCACAGAAAGCTACTAAGAAACATGGGTCTTGTGACAGAATCCGTGTTTTTGTGTTGTCTTTAATCATGTCCCATATTTTAAAGCTGTAATTTTGTCCTTTTTTTAGTTCAGCTTTGTAAGACTTGGATTGGAATCTTGGATTACTTAGATTTCATGACATGCTACAATAAGTTCTAACTCTCTAAGTATTACAAACATATCCTAATATAGATGAATACAAGATTTTGTTTATTTAAGAAACACAGCTACATCGGAGTATTTGATTTGCTTGATTCTGGAATATATTATTTCTTACTACATCTTGTTAGAGACAACTATCCAAATCCAAGTAATTAAATACCTATGAGACAAACAGTTGTTAGTACATCCAAAAAAATTCCTTTATTCCATCAATGAACACTGTACAGAGCCTTCAGAGGTACAGTAATTTAATCTCAGTGTATTCAAAACAGGTAAAGACCTAAGGAGATTATGCATCTCTTCAGTAAGCCATTATCACTGGAAGCTGTTTAGAAGGACCTTTCTCTAATTCAAAACTTTCACCATAAAGTATCTGACTCCTGAAGCTCCAGAAGTGCATTTCCTACCTATTTTGTAAACAACAATTTCTTCTATAAAACTCATTTGAGAATAAAAATGCTGGGAAATGTTTGTTCATATTTTTCCCCTTGAATTTTATGTTTAATTCCACTGCTCTAGCACCCCTCAGTCACACTTCTGGAAAAGGAGAGCCCATACCAATTTATACACAATTATGAAACAAAATGTCAGTTTATGTATTTTCCTGATTCTGTTTTCTGGCCATCTGGCATCCATTCAGGAAATTACTCAAGTATGATGTTTATCAAGTAGCAGCATTTAGGCATCTTATATTTAAATTTCCAAGCTGAACCTACTCATGCATTATCCATCTATGTGGAAATACACAGTCAACATCAGAAAGCAATTCAAGTTATGCTAAAAGTGAAAATTGTTTCAAAACTTTATATTTAGACAATTGAACTGAATAAAATTCCTGCTGTTCTGCAGTGAGATTTACTTGCTCATTTAATGCATTGCTGAATTAGCCTTGATAACACAGAATGATGGGAGGCAACTACCTGCTTCTGTCTTGGGTAATTCTGTTTGACAGCAGGCATTTGATTAAAAGGAATGGGAGTACAATCCATACTTATCAATCTCTGGAACTGACAACAAGAGTGGAGATGACACATTCTGTGATTTACAACAGCAGCCAATTAAAACTAATAGCAAAACTAATTAACCTTTTACAATGCAGAATGTGACAGTTCTACTAGAACAACAGCTTTGGTGTTGCCATCACCACAGCAAATTTAAACTCCTCAAATACTTTGCAGCAATTTAGTTAATAACCACCTCCTTTTAATTTTTAATGAATTATTAATAAATATGGCCCTCTAAAAAGAGGTGTGCAGTCATTTAAAAAATGTATTTTTTTAATCCTATGTATAGATATAGATACATTTTAAAATTTGTTGGTACAGTTGGAATGTCACAAAAGTGAACACAATGATGCTTTGCATGACTGTGGTCCTCTTGTGGTATATCAATAAGTATGTATTTGATACATATGAAACAAGTAAAATATTACAATAATTCAGCTTAAATATCTCTCATCCTTTCCAGTTTTTACTCTAGCATATGGTTGTAGAACGTCTCTCATTCACTCCTTGTTTCCTAAGCTAAATTAAACAGTAATTTTTTTAGTGCTTTACTAAATGCTTCCTTGCCACTGTGATAATCCTGTTTTGCACCTCTTTCATCCGAAAATAATTTTTATTGAAGAAAATGTTACTACTCAAGTTAAGGGTTTTTTTGCCTTCCTTGGAAAACCATATTAGTACTTCCCTAAAAAGATATGCAATATCACTTTTTCAGAGTTGTATTGTAGCTTTTATCGTCATCCAGTGTACTAAAATACCTGCAATCAGTTCCATTCTCACATCACTTATGATTGAGGTTTTTCTAAACTTATATAAGAAGGCAAAAGGTTGTGATTGTGTGCTGTATATTTTGATTTATCCCTATCAATGCTACCCTTGAGGTTGTCCAATCCCATGACACCTTGACGAAGTTTACTTCTGTCACACCAAACATGACACATTCATGTCCAGCTCAGTCCACTGTAAACTCTCACCACCTCTTAGATTCTGCACTGTTAACCTTTGCCTTCATCACTCTATCTCTCATTTTCATTTAAAGAGGCAACTCCACAAAACAAGGCACATCTGCTCTATTTTTGCACACACACCGAAGAAAAGATGTAATGAACATATATGAGAAAGGGAGAAAAGCTAAGCAACAGAAGGAATAGGAATCCCTTCTGAGTCTACAAAACTCTCTGGGTTCTGAAGTGGTGATTTATTTTAGTGCAAGGTTTCACAAAGTTGGTGTTAAGGATCCTTCACTCATGCTGTGGGAGAAATGAAAATTTGCATTGAAGCACAAGAAAGCTATCATACTTCATGTGTTTGCAGCTGTAGATCGTTTCCCCCACAATGCTTAAATAGTGAAACAAGAATGCTTGTCCTAAAGAGTCCCTAGTGCTATAGAACAGTCCATGGAAAATTTCCAGATGCTGAGAAATAGTGTTGTAATATTCAAATAAAATTTGCTGGAAGCATACATCCTTTTTTCTGGTTTACAGCATCACAAGTGGCATCCAAACCACCTCATCTCATCTGAAGTTTAATGCACACCTAAATGAAAAAGGAGGCACTAAGGAATCAAGAGGACGTCCTAACAGCTAATGCAAATAGAGCTTAAAGGACAGAGAGGGAATAAAGAAAATAAGCCAAGTACATTTTTCAAAAAAGCCTGTTATTAACTAAAAATTGCCTGAAAATAATATTAGGTTTGTCCTACAACTGTCCATGCTGGGCTTTTTTTTTCGTCTTTCTTGGAGTCGGTGCAAGAACCAATACTGATCACAATTCACATTTAATTGATTGATCAGATGTGTCATGTCTTCATCTGCGGTTTGAGAATTCTATCTACAGAGAAAAGAAGGGGTTATAATTTTGTTTTGCATCTCTTTCAAGTCATTAAAACCCCACGGTTTAACCAAGATGGGCTCAATGGAAACCAAGTACCTTTCAGGGGATGGGCATTATACAACAGGGATTATAAAAGCAAGTCATTGTTGGTCATTCCTTTACTTGATTCCAGCTATCAGTGATCTTTTCTGCTAGTATCAGATGAAGACTTCATAATCTTTGCACAGCCGTGTCATAGGAAAAGATACTATTACTGCATATTCAAACCTATAGGAATGGTTTTGTGATTATTAAATATTGTGAAAGAATCACTTGCCTCTCACAGGTATCTCACAGATAACAGGTCCTCTCACACCTTAGAAACCATACAAGAAATGCTGGCTCAACTGAAGCTGAATTACAAATTTATTATGGACTGTAACTAAATTAAATTCCAGCTTTGGTTTGTGAGGAGAGTTGGAGGCAAGTTTGTAGCTGTGATTATTTGTAATTACACTTTTACTCATGATCCCTCAAACTATTTTAAGTAGAAAAAAAAAAAATAGAATTGACATCTGTGAAACAGAAGCTGTCATTTTAGAGGGTGTTATTCAAATTTGATTATACATTTGTGATACAAGAAGTAATCTTTACATGCCTCTTGGCAACTTAACACTAAATTGAGAACCTTCTCCAGATGTATCGTAATTATTTACTTTCTGCAGAGTTGCTTTGTACCTGCACATGCTTCTAGAATTTCCAGTGAACTGTTAAAACCTGCTGGAACCAGAAACTATGTACCAAAGAATCCCAAGGGCTTTGTGGTTTGATTTTTTTTTTTTTTTTTTGAACTAACACTAAAGAGAAGAGAAAGGTGAAATAATATTTTCAGTAGCAGGACAATAGATATGAAGCACAACCCTCAGTATGACATGATGTTAGTATAGAGAGAATTGAGCTGAGGATGCTCTGCTCCCACCACCCTTCGCATTTAGAAAATACAGCCCTGCTCCACTTTGCCTGGCTTCTCTAGAGGTCTGTGGGAGTACAGGCAGAGGAAAGGCAAAATATCTTTGTCTACATTTCTTTCTGTGCCTTCTCTTCATCTCTAAACTGATTTAGAGAGAAATCCATAACATGTAAAAATAATGGGCCTGTATTTCTACCCACAAAAGAAGAGAAATTAACTTTACTTTTAAAGGTCACTCTAAGCAGTTCCCTTTAAACTGTGAATGATATTGCTCCCTGTATGTAGGAAGGTGAAATGAAATGCTGACTTCACCAGCCTTCGTTGCCTTTGAATATCTTACTTTTAACACTCTATTGAACGTTCTCTTTCTTTTTTTCTTGCTTTTTTTCCTTTTTTTAAATGAGATAACTTCAGAGTCTTGTAGTAAATGTTTCTGAAAAGGTGAGTTTCAGTAGCTGTTATGTGATTTGTAATGACTCCTAGAGAAATTTCTGTTCTTGGGGAAAAAGCTCCACTGAGGCAAACACATTCTGAGGCATATAATCTAGTTATTCAAGTGTGCAGCACGTACCTACCATTTGCTCATCCAAGCTGTACATTATCCTTACACTTCAGACCTAAAACTATGAGCTATAAAAGCTAAAGAAACTAAATTAAGAAAATAAAAACCCCAAACAAAAATAAAACCAACTAAACAAAACATACAAACAAACCGGCACCAAAAACATAAAATTTTACTTCTCTCCGAATTACAATAATACATTTGGTTTCCTTTTACATTAATGAGGGTTGATTTTTTCTGCTTTTCCAGGTAAAACACAGGTTATGGGTGAAATCAAGATTGCATTAAAGAAGGAAATGAAGACAGATGGAGAACAACTGATAGTAGAAATCCTTCAGTGCAGAAATATCACATACAAATTTAAATCTCCAGATCATCTTCCAGGTATCATTAAGAAAACAGCTTCATGATACTTTGAAAACATTAAGTAGGTTGTATCTTTAGTCATTTAACATCACCACTAAAATGGAAAAGAAAATTTCTTCTTAGCCAGGACGACATATTCTACAGTATTCTTTTTGAAGTGCTTTTTTTTCCTATGAGCAATTTTAATGAAAGTAAAAACATTTTGTAGAAGCAAATTAACTCTCAGAAGTTAACCCTCTTTTTAATTTACTTTTTATTTTTAATTTTTTTTTTTAACTTTAGTAAAAATTATAAATCCCCAGGTTATCAAAGAACAGGTACAACTAGTAGAGGATTGCATTTTTGTGAAAAAGTTTTTTAAAAACCAAAAATATCATATTCATAATGATATTTTCATACATAGATAGGATATCAAGGTATTTTTTCCTTTAATGACAGTATTATAAGCTCAAAGTGATTCCTCTGGATTTAGTGGGATGGGGCCATTTCCTACACCATGCAAATGAGAACAGAACATGACTTTGTAAAATGTCATTTTTTCACAACCATTCCCCTCTGTTGAAATCTTTAAGAGCACTGATTATTTAAAAGCTCCTGTATTTAACTAATTGAACTATTCTTCCCCAGACCTGTATGTGAAGCTCTATGTTGTCAATATCTCTACCCAAAAGAGAGTAATTAAGAAGAAAACCAGGGTATGCAGGCATGACCGAGAGCCTTCTTTCAATGAAACATTTAGATTTAGCTTGAGTCCAGCTGGGCATTCTCTTCAGGTAATTCTATATTTCGTTGAATCCTAATTTTGGATGTTGTCCGTGCTGTGCTATTTGAGCTCATTTCTACCTTAGTTGTTTGCTGAAAAGAGAAAACTACAAAGAAAGTAACACAGTTATGTAATAATGGAAATATCAGGCTTGAGGAGACATTAAAAGATGGATCACTCCATCACACCCCACTGAAGAAGGGTATTTATAGATCAGGCCTGAAAATTTTGGGCTTGATCTGTTCTTAAAATCCCCCAGAGAAGGGAGTTATACATGTCTTCCAAGAGTAATTTTCTATGTATTTAGAAAATTTAGTGCAATTTCAAAATTAAATATGTCATATTTTTAAATTAAGCTCACTTATCCTTAAGTATCCTCACAAAATACAGAGGAAAACTGATTTTCCTTCTTTTTAATTAAAAAAAAAAAAAAAAAAAAAAAAAAAAAAAAAAAAAAAAAAAAAAAGGAGGGGTTACATTGAAAGGCTGTTATCTTATTTCTCCTCTCTACTTTTCCAGGCTAAGTCAACCAAATTTCTTTGATATGTCCTTTTGCCTAAATACCTAATCATTTTATCATTCTCTCCATTTCTCCAACTTTTTTAAAGGTTGTGGTACCTAGAATTTGACACAATATTCATAATCTCAATTGAAGTGAATTACTGATTATGCCAAGCCAGATATTCTCTGGTACATTTGTAATGGAGTTGACTTTTTGTCAGTCTGTGACACATCAAATGATTCACAGAACTGGTTCAGGAATAGTCCTCCTGTGTTTTTGTTGATTAGACAGATTTGGTCATACGGCCAGACTTGATTTTCTTTAGACAGGTTGGATTCAATTTGTCTCCCTTCATTTATTTTCGCATTAGGAGATAGCAAGCATAAGCCACATATTCAGACATCCTCCAGTGGAGAGGGATAAGCAATTCAAGGGATATTTATCTGCAGGCCAACCTTAAAAGTCAGTGGAAGGCATTGTTGGGTATATCAACATCCAGTTAACAGACCTTTAAATCTGTCAGACCAACCTGAATAAGAGAGTTACAGTGTGGTGACACTGGGGCTTAGAAATGAAGACTAGCTGATCCAAGGCAGCAAGACTGGAATTTAAGGCCTGGAAGACAGGGGGAACAAGAATGAGAGAGACAAGTTAGAGAAGATAGATCCTAGGATTCCATCTGGGAGGAGTAGGGAGTAAGACCAAGGTCAGAACTAATGAAAAATTGGATACAATTTTTTCTGTCCCAAAACTGTTGATTGTCTCAGAATGAAAACATTCTGTGGAAAACATTTTGACAGTTTTCAGATGGGTACTTTCCCCAGCTCCTGGCAGTCTTTAACTTGCTTCTCTGATTTCCCTATTCCTTGGCAAGCCACCTGGGACCCTTCTGGAAAGCACTAAGCTTCTGGCTCCTGGCTCACTGTAATTAAAATACATAATATCCTATGTGAGGCTAATCAGAAAAACCCAGAAGAACAAATTTCACAGATATTCTGGTTTGGCTTCTCAGCTTCTGGGCAGTCCATTCTCCAGGCAATACCAAACCTAGGGACCTAGAAAGCCATCTAGTGAGGGCAGGCTGCCTATTTTCCTCAAGGACACATTTTCTGATGAATGGAGTTTCCTATTAGTTCAGTGCCTATGAGTTTTCCTTTCTCGAACCTGTTGCTTAATAGCCATTAGGTATCTATGCTGTCCAGGTTGCAAATTTATATCAAAACTAGACAAGGAAGTAGGATGCCTATTCAGAAAAATATTTACGAATTTCTTCCCTTTTGAAATTTGTTTTAAATTTTATTTGTAATGTAAAGTTTGCATTTTTATATTGATTTCCAAATCAGAATGGAAAATTTTCAAAAATGGTGAAGTTCTTGATTATAGGAAATCCTAGTTCTTCTACAGATCTGTTACATTTCTACTGCCATGCAGTTTCAGAAGAGTACAAAACCCTTGTGTTCTGTCATTTTTCTCCTAGCATAGATCTTTGAAACCAAATAACAAAATGCCCTTTCTTCTCTCCTGCTGGTTCTCATGGAGAGTAACAGCCTACTCCCATTATCAGTTGCTTCCCTTGCTTGTTGCTTGTTAAGGTCTGCTCAGTAACTGAGTATCACAAACCTGCTGCAAATCCTGTCATGGAAACACAGATCTTCATTATTTCTTTCTCTTTTTTAAAAACTTAGGAAGTTTTAAAAAACCAAGAAAACAAACCCAAAAAAGCCCCCACATTGTGCTTGTTAATTCAGTTATATAAGAACTAAGAAATGCTAAAATTTTTCTGAATGTGTAACTATAACTCATGCCATGAATTATACATATTGTCAAATGCATTTTCTTATAAACATGTATAATGAACCTACAGATCCACAGAATGAGACAAGTCCTTCAGAAAAGTGTATTGTTTGCATGGCACAAGCCTCTTTAGCTGGAAAATACGTGGTTGAATGACATTTCACAGAGAGCCTTGTACACCCAGTCTGCATCAGACTTCCAAAGACTTACCAAGAGCTGCTATTTCATTTGTACAAAGCTTTCTCTTGTAACTTAAAATTTTACTTTATGCTCATCTTTGGTAACCAGAAGGTGAACAAATTGCTCATTAACATTCATGATTGTCATCTTCTAATTGCTGCATCTCATGATAAGGAAACAGAGGCAGGAGAAGATTCAATTTTCATAGGGCTTTCTGTGAAGGGGAAGGTGATTATATGTAAAAAGTGCTGGTCAGTGTTTCTTTTCTGTATGTAGCATATTTGAGCTCAACATTTCTGAATCCTTCATGTTTTGCTAATATTATGTTCATGTGCATGATGATGATGATGATGATGAATATTATTATTATTATTTTCACAGATTTTGCTTGTCTCCAATGGAGGGAAGTTTATGAAAAAGACACTGATTGGGGAAGCTTATATCTGGCTTGACAAAGTGGATCTAAGGAAAAGAATAGTAAACTGGCACAAACTTTTGGTCAGCTCCACACAAACACACTGAGCAGAGCTTTCTGCTTAGGGCACAAAACATGCAGAGTCTGCTCTAATATAACTTCAAGAATATAGTTTGATATCATTGTGTTTAGCTAGTCTTTCAGAATACAAAGTAGAAAAGAGCAGTCTCTGAGCTACAAAGCACACTTAAATGAGGGCTAGTACACTTATTTTTGCTGCAAAACACAGCAAAAGAAGAAAATCTGGGCCCAGAAGATAAAGTGAGGCTGTTTGAAATGAAGACATATGAGGGCTCCATGTTGTTGGACTCTTTGTGAAGAGAATAACTGTGAAGGAAATGATGAAGGCTGGAGGCAGGTGCTAACACAGAGCTTGGCTGCAGCTGGAGGTAGTGTGATGGGAAGCACAGTCTGGTTTCTGTGCAACCAGAAGGAGATCATTTTATGCAAAAGCACCTAGGGTGACTGACTTTCCAAATCTCACTTATTAAAAGCGCAAAACTTGTTCCTCTGCACCTTAGGATAATTTGCTGTAGTGAGATTATGCCACTTGACACAAACTGCAAGGTGTTTGCAAGAGTGGCAATGTTTTACATTACTTTTTTCCTTCTTTCTTTTTCCTTCAAAAACTATGCTGTGGAGAATCAGATCTGATTGCTTCATTTGTTTTTGTGTGTTAACAATGGGTATAAACCACTCTCCTAGAATGTGATGAATAAAATTATATAAATGGTCTATAACTTGGAACGTGGTTTTAAAGAGAAAGGGCAGGTTATAAACTACACTGCATCAGAAAGATAAAGTGCTGTTTCAATGTCAGAGAAGTGACACTGTATTTCACCCCACCCTTTGAGTCAGAAGGTCTAAATCAGTTTGAGATTGAAGAGACTTAATTACTGGCAATAACACAGTTATTGCAACTAGTCCTCACGTTTCTCAGCAACCAGTCTTGTTCTGAAACTGTAGAGAGACAATGAATTCTAGGCTATTTTGTGGGCATTTCAGAGCAGCAGCCCCACAATGCCTGCAAACAGTGACCCTCTTGATGCAGGGCTCTGTATCAACACTAGTGACACAATTGGAATCTAAGGGGAAGAGAGAGAAGGACAGTTCCTGACTGGATGATGCTGCATTAGATGAAAAATATCCTCTTGTTATCTCAGGTGAATGTCTGAGTATAATCCACTCAACAGGTTGGCTTCTCAGTTAGGAAAATAAATAAGAAGGTAATCTTACAACTTTTTAATCTGTGTCAGCACTTCCAAGCATAAAGTCCCTCTTTCAGGGGTTTGAAGTCAAGCAGTTAACTCACTTGGGAAGAAACTACTGCCTGGCATGGCTTAGGCTGGTTGTTGTATTTTCCTTTGTACCATGTTTGAAGAAAGGAGAGCTTTTTCTCCTGTTTCTAAAAGTATAGCAAATTTGTTAAAACCCAAGAATCAATGGTACTTACTCCCATGTTACTCAAAAGTCATTTAATATTTCACAGCTTCAATAAAAAGTAGTATCCCTGGAAATATAATGTCATGACTTTTACATACTCAAAAAGAAAATGACCAAATTTCTTCATGTCAGACATTTACTTTTCTGGCCCAAAAAAGACTTTCCAATTTTCATTTTATGTACATTGTCTTATATTTTCTGAATGTTATATAGTACACTTCCACAGGTTGTGTAAAACCAGCTGAAAATATTCTTCTGGAAAATATTATATACTTGAAAATTAAAAAAAAAAAAGGAAAAAATAAAACTTAGCTTATTAAGCTACTGGAATGAATGTGAAAAAGCTACACCATTTAATCTGGTGACACTTCCCATGTATAGTTTTTGGTTTATGTTATCAACTTAAAATATCATCATGGAACACAAATATAAGAAACATACAAAAGATATTAATGCTACACACACCAAGGAAATTCCTGTTGTTCATAACCTGCTGGTAGCCTGCTTAACTTGCAAGCAGAGCAATCTTACCAAAATTTTATTAGCTGTCTTAAAAACACAACATCACTGACAGTGGAAGTAAGATGTGTGCTTTAATGTTCAATTTTATGCTTCACCAGTATATGTATACCCTACCTCTCATCCATTTTAAGAACCATCCTCTGGAGTTATTGTAAAAATGCTATGTTTTGATGTTGTATATGTTTTTATAAGAAAATACTTCAAAGAAAAAATCCCCGACTGGAACAAAAAATCCTGTGTGGATACATTTGACATATGTATTGATCTCTTGGTGGGTTATCTTACTTTCCTGATGACTATACTGTGTTTGTACTTTGAAAAAAGACCTGCAAAAAAATTCTGTGTGAAGTGCAAGCCATGATGTGTGCAATTTTGTGCAAACTGCTGGTGATTTTGTTCTTGCTAAGATTTGCTACAAAGGCAGCAAGTTGCACTGGTAGTTGCTATGGAGATTTCTGGGAGGAACGAGCAGTCCCTGGCTGCCTTACTGTAAGCCTGTAATCATCATCCGTAATTGAGAAAGTGGACAGGCTTGCTTTGCTCTCACACACATACAAATGTGGCTGATATTTTATTGAACACTTTTCTTGAGTGGTATGGCTGTAGCTGTAGGGAACAGCTGCCTTTGAGGCTAATCAGCTATCGGCAACTGGTTTAATTCAAGCATATTTGGTTCTCTGAACAACACACAAAATGTTTCTGCATGTTGAAATGGCAGTTTTGGATTCCTGTCATGAAACACAGAGTAGAGTTTGTGAGGAATGTGACACTGCCTTGGCCAGCTGCAGCAAGCATGGGGCTCCTTCGGTGTCACCTGGGGGGGGGCATGTGCCAGACCTGGGCCCACACACTTGGCTTTCTGAGGCAGCATCATTCAGAGGTCAGAGAATGCCACCAAAGTGTGCCAAGTTCCTTTTTTTGACCAAATTTCTAGGTTGTACTGAAATCACTCTATGCAACACAGATTCATGTTTGAATGCATAGTTTCTTTTTTTGTTGTTTGTTTGTTTTACGAATGAAGTCAGGAAAAATGTGACAATGTTTTTTAAAAAAAAAACAATCAAGCAAGGACTTTTAGTATTTTTTTACCGTTTTTGTATATATCTCAGTTTTTGGGTTTTTTCCCTCATTAATTTTTGTTTCTTTTATCTGGCCAAATGTGCTTAGACGTGGCAACAAATTTCATCATTTCTGAGTGATTGATTATTAATGAGTTCACACATTTCTATGATTACTTTGAAGATACATATTGCAGGGAGGCAATAGCAGAGACATTTTCTCTCTTTTAGTTTATAAATCTGCTGAGACAACAGAAATTGAAGCTGCTTCTTAGTTCAAGACTTGCAGAGTGGAAACAAGCTGAAAAAATGAGCAAAAGCACAGTGTGTGTGTTTACAATTGACAGGGATTTATAACATTATCATTGCTATTAGTATGCATAAAATGAGCAGCAAAAAGCCACTTTTTTTTTCCAATTTCAAACAAGATATGAGAGTTTCTATGATGAATGTTGAGATAGTTCTTTATCATTACACTTTAAAGGGATAGTATCCAGGGGTAATGAGTGCTGCTTCTTTATTATTACCCACAGTTTTACATCACGTGAATCCTGTATGGAAGAAACAAAAACCATTTTAAGTTAGTAACAACCAATTTGCTGACTTGAACTGGCTTTAAATCAAGATCTGTTATTTTTCTGGATGCTGGATGTTTGCATGGCTACGTTGTGGGATATGGTAGCTGGTAACCAGCTGATATTGATTCATACTTTGAGAATGATGATAAAGAAAAAGAAGACATCTATTATATTGTAAGCTAGTGTGAGCCCAATAGAGATTATTTAATTAGGATTTAGTTTCATGGAGATATCATAAAGATGTTAAAAGTATTTTTTTAAATTATTATTTGAATCATAACTGACACTATTTTTAACTAGTTTATTTTCATTGCTACGATGTTGAATGTCCCAGATTCATTATTTGAGTATATATCTAGATATGTACATACCTATGTGAATAGCAGAGAAAATTTGTGTGAGTGTAACTTATAAAGGTAATTAAACAGAGAGGAAATTTAGCATAAGTATCCATCTACATTATATTTAAACATTAGTCCTACATGCCCTGTGAATTTTCAGTACACCTGGCATGTAGGATGAATTACTCTATAAATACATGTTGCCTTTAGAAGGAAAATAGGAAGAATACGTGAAACCGGATACTCTCTCTTTAAATCATAAGAAACATTTTAATGTTTTCTATATGTTCTGTTTTATTATTTAAAAAAAAAATCAATAAGCAAATATATTGATGAGCTCAAAAGTTATAATATATATAGATATCCATAATCAAAACTAAATGATTTGTTGAGAGTCATTTTCTTAATTTGTTACCCTGTAAATAACTATACATTTTTGTAAAACAAACTGAGTTTAGATTATCAACTCCATTTGACATCCAAGCATGTGAGTGTGTCCTTATTTGATTGTATCTTATAGATGTTCAGTGATGTGCTCAGGTGCTCAACAATGGCTGACTAACGTGTGTGCTGTCATGCTACAGACAACGTGTACAGCGGACACAATGTTTAAAAAAATCCAAAAAACACCAAAAAACCCTGCAAAAACAACAAAAAAAGAAGAATAATCCTTGGGCAAATGTAATGTTTCCACAGTGAATGTTGCATGCATAGGTGGTGGTTTGTTGTTATTCATTTTGTTTTGAATTCCTTTTAATTTTCATTTTGCTTCCAGAATCATCAGGAAAAAATGAAAACAAAACAGACTTGTTCTAAAAGTTGTAAAAACTGAAAAAAAAGCAGTATGAGATTGTATAAAAATGCTTGTAAATCTGTCCCAGTTTTCACTTTATGTATAAATCCATGCCATGGTTTTGTGATTGTATACAGGATGTATCTTGAGAACTTATGCAAATTGTGCTCTATAAAGGCTGTTATCCCAGTCTGACAAATAAATATTTAAAATATCTGGCTTGGTTCCTTTTTCCTAATTAACATGAAAACTTATTTGCTGATTTATATTTCCCTTTTGTTGACCACAGTGGTTTTATGGTGCTGCTATACATACTGCCTATACTCTTCTGTCCTGTTTCAGCATTGGCAGATCTCCTGGGTATAACTTATCTCCCACACTTCATTTTGAAATAGAGAATGGTTCATTCATCAGAGCTTTCTTTCAAACAAGTCAGAATCATAATCACATTCAGCTTGTTCATATCTTCGTACATTTTCATCTCATGCATCCTATATAGGCAGCAAATATATGTGAATACATCAGCACAGTTTAGGAATATCCAGGGGTTTGTCTCCTCAATGTGAAAAAAAGGCGAATTAAGCCTAACTGTATCCTTGAAAGGTCCTGATGGAGACATAATAAGAAAGAATCTGATAAATCCTACAAGTATTTTCTCTGGCTCTTTCCTCCAGCAGCAAGAACGTTTCCAGGAACAATATATTTTAGACTTTATTATAACCAAGAAATAATTTTTTAAGCAATTATTTTTGTAGTACTGAATTTTACCTGACTAGTATGACATTGTGATGCTTTCCCATAGAGACTGTATTTTTAAACCATGTCTAGATCTATATTCATTATATTTACATAGTTTCCCTATTTGATACGAATAATTAAAGAAACACAAACATTCTCTCCAAGTGAAATAAGTTGTTGTTCTAGTCTGGCACCTGAACATATGGACTGGAATTTTTTTCTATTAGTTGATGCCTTTTTCTCAAAAAATAATGTAATGAGAAATAGGCAACAACTTTGAGGATACCTCAAGAACAAAGGTGCCCTTTTTTGCATTAGTTGATCTGCTACAGCACTGACACAGTCTGATTTCTATTAATGTCCATCAGGAAAGAAACTTGACTTTCCAGTGCCTGCCTCAATCATTAAGGTGTGAGTTCAAGGTACTGTGGGTACCTTCTTCTAACAAAATAGTTATGACTACAACAAACACTTCACCCCACACTCACCCAAAATTTTCAGCAGCAACTTTTATTTTGGTGAGGAATCTCCTACTCAGCATACTGGCCCTCTGGAAATGGTTAGAAAGCATTTCTGAAGTGTTAAGGCAGAGAGGGCTTGCTGGGATTATCTGTTGTGGAAGCCGTAGGTTTATCTGAATCTAGCTCCAGGAGACTAGTATTCAGACAGGGAATCTCAGTATCCCTTCACAGACACAGAAAAAATGATTAAATAATATGCTTCTTTTTAATTAATTAAAAATATTTAACAAAAATATGTGTGTATTTACTCAGAGAACTCAGCAAAGTATGCATGAGCTATCTCCTCACATTGCTATTTGTGAGGTTTAACTTAGAAGCTGTGATGTGAAACTGGGAATTGGGAAGTTCATGGAATGTTTTTAAAGTAGACTGGACTTAAAATTCATAGAGAGAGAAGTCACTGAAAAACATACATAGAGATTCAGTTTAGCATTCTGGCTCTGAGGACAAGTCTCTCTGGAACTCCAGCAAGAATATCTTCAACATATATCTTCAACTTTATTCTTTTCATAGCATCATGGAACCATAGAATAACTGGCATTGGAAGAGACCTTTCAAGGTCCTGCAGGACAGGGGCATGAGCCAGGACATCTTCAACTACACTAGGTTGCTCAGAGCCCCATCCAATCTGACCTTCAATATTTCCAACGATGGGACATCTAGCATCTCTCTGGGCAAACTGCTCCAGTGTGTCATCCCCTTATTGCAAAAAAAGTCTTCCTTTTCTCTTTTATCTTTTATTCCTTTTACCTTTTATTTATCCTTTTATTTCTTAGTTTAAACCTATCCTCTTTTAGTTTGAGACCATTACACTTCATCCTATAGCTACAGGCCCTACTAAAATGTCTGTTCCCATCTTTCTTTAAGTATTGAAAAGCTTCTCCAAGATCTTTTCACAATCTTCTCCTCTCCAGGCTGAAGAACACAAGCTCCCAGACTTTCCTCACAGAAAATATGCTCCAGCCCTCTGACCATGTTGATGGCCTCCTCTGGATGCACTCTTTCAGAATTTCAATTACTGCATCATGATCTTTGGGGGAAATAAATATCAGATAAGATTTTTAAGCACAGGTAAAAAAGCAATATATAATCTTTTTCTCAGTGCAGACTGTCAAATCTCAGAAAGTTTTGGGTATTTGTGGTTCAGCAGCCACAGCTAAGATAAAGATAGCATGAGACTGACAGCATATTGGGAGCTTAGATCAATGCAGTGTTGGTAGGGTCCTTGCTATCTAGAGGAGCCTTGACAGTCAGGGGAAATGAATTGATGGGAGACTCATGCAGTTCAAAAAGGCAGATATGAAGTCCTACATCTGAGATTAAATAATCCAGTGTAGCAGGCTGGGGCCAGCTGTGTGCCAAAACAGGGTCAGGCTGCAGTGAAGGGCTTTAGTGGGGCAAAGGCACAAAGATCCAAGTTTCTGCACAGCCCTACATCATCTTTCCTGCTTAGGGAGCCTTTAAGGCAAAAACAGACAAACAGCAGGACAGTCAGCTACAAGTGGGATGAAAACGTAAACAAAGAAGCGCTGGAACATTATGGTGAAAGTGTAATGGAAGTAGTGCAGGGCCGAAAACTCCCATTGTCCTCTTTTTATGAGAGAAGGCAAAATATTCAACCAATGACACAAAGGCACACCTGCTGAGAGTCCTCCAAAACTTTCTAAAGGTGGTCTTTTCATTGTGTTGTGATTCTAACTGCTTTTATAAAGTCCTTGATTAATTTATTCATTATAGTCAGAAGTATTCCAGTGCATTATTTAATTGATTTTTGAGATTATTGCATATTCATATGCTTAATGAAAACCACTAGTGGATTTGTTTAATAATCCAGGTCTCCAGTTCATCATACAAACATGAAAAATTCTATTAAATTGAGGATTTGAGGGCTTTGCAGATGATTTTAGACATTCTCTGCAAGTGCTACAAGGAGAAGCTCTAATGTCTTGTATACACAATTGCTTCTGCCATATCTAATTTAAATTAATTCCTCTTGACTGGCATTTTAAAATATAGAGGAATCAAAATATTATGCTTTTAGACTTTTTTATGGTAATGGACAGAAACCATTTGACAGTAAATCCTGAGAATGCAAAGAAATTTCAGTACCTTTATGATAATACAAGGGAAATTCTGATTTCTCAGAAAGTTACATTTTACCAATTTTCAATAATAAAAATTATTATAAAAATTCACAATCTATTTCATCAATTCAATCTACAGATGGTAAGGAAATGTGATTCCTTTTTTTTTAAAGGTGAGGGGCTGAAACACAAAAAAGTTATAAATTTCTTTACAAAAGTTTTCAAGTTACCATGACTTGCTCATCTCTCTTTTGTAGATTATAAGCCTTATTCAGTCTCTTCCTCTAAGAGGAAATCATATAATAGAAAATCACATTTCAAATCTGTGTTCTGAAAATCAAATTAATAAAACCTGGAATAATTTTGTATATCTAAAAAGAGGAAGTCAGAACAGAAACTATAACTAAAGGGCATTAAGCAGTTGTTTTGACAGCAAATGACTGGAGCTTTCATGTTGTTTTTGAAGCAAATTTGGGCTGAATACATTTGGGCAACTCAGAGCCGCTTGCAATCTCTGCTCTAGTTCACAATGGTAATACCAGGGTCATTTTCATCAATGGCATTGAGAATTCAGGGACTTTGCAACCTGGAGGCACTTCATTCTTGCTTCATCCTAGGCATTCAGAAGATATAATATGGAAAAATTACTGTCTTGAAAGCTAAAACTCAGAACTACAGACCTGGAACTATAATCTGTTCTCAGTCTCATCTAGCAAGACTTCAGGGCACAGTAGAATTTAGTATTATCTTCATTATTGTATTATAGATAAAAGGATGTAGGCATGCAAACTTTTCAACAGCTCTCTCTCTACCAAAGTTCACTTGATGTCATCTTTAGTCAGCTAATGTTGGTGGTTTCTGCTGCATTGCTCAACAGAATTTTTTCTTTCTGAATGTGATGTAGATCACACAAATGGAATCCCCTCATCTAGTTCACTCCTTGTCTCCCACAAGGATATGATGATGGTTCTTCAGCTCCTTAGCTTGGATTAACTAAACTCAACCACAAAAGAGCAGCACAGCCTAAGAGGCCTTCATTGTAGGCATTTAAATTTAGGTAAAATAAATAAGTCTTAACTCTATCACAAAATTTCAAGCCAAGGAGCTTGAAGTTTTAGGAGCAATAACAGTTAAGGTAAGCACATAAGAGTGATGTGGTCTAATGAAAATAGATCCTGTACATAGTTTGAAATCCCTTGTTCATGACAGACAGACTAATCAAAACTCAGTGATGTTGCTTTAGGGAAAAAACCCAGAGCTATAGACTGACTTTGCTTACCACCACTCAAAAAAAAAGGATTGATCTGGGCTATTCAGGGCATTGTGGTGACATCCAAAGTTATCTGAAATGAATCTCTTTTTTGTTGTTTTCCTGAAAGAAAACAACAATCTCTTTTTTGTTGTTTTCCTGCTTTTCAGACTTTCTCTGAAAAGCAATTCTATGGGTTGTCAATAATTCTTAGCATATTTCAAACCACCTAGTATAGTAAAAAGACATAAGACGTATACAGCATACACTCTAATAGCTCAGAAACACACACATAAAAAAACTCAAACAGGCAGTTTCTTTTAATGTGTTTTCAGATATAGCATAAAAATGGTTTTTTTTAAATGACTGAATATTGCTAGTCCTGGAATCAGTGTTCCCAGAAAGAATTATATTGTTGAATTACTTTCCTCTAAAAATCAGGTAGTGCATGCATGTTGAGGGAACACAGCTAAAATCTCTGAAAGAGCAGTGCCTGGTGATGTGCATCACAGCACCATTTGCATACCGATTTACATGAGAATAGCAAAGCCAGTCTGTGCTTTCTTATTGATGTGTTAGAGGGAAATAAATAGCCTGTATAAATTAAAAGCTTATTGAAATCAATAAACAGTCTTCAAAATTACATAAGATTTTCTTGAGTAAAAGCTAGTGTTTGGTAAAAGAGCTCTTTTCTCATTCCTACCACTATACTTTATTGAGATCTTTAAGTTCAACACAATTTTACAGACTATGTACGCTGCCATGAGGCTTCTCAAAAGTGTCAGCAAGGGTGAAATTAGGTTTATCACTATCATGAAGCTTATTTTATACATCTTGGTATGATCAACATAAGGAGCAAATATTTGAGGGCATAATAAATCAACGTGCCCACATAGAACTCCAAAGGGCATTATTAATCATTATAATTAGTTCTCAAAGGCAAGGCTTAATCACATAATATCATCAGATTAATACTGAAGTAGTTGTTAGTATATAGGTCAACATAAGAGTCAAGAGAAACAGGAAAAATCTTTAATTATAGTGTTAATGAAGGAGCCATGTAACAATATTATAAAGTCTGATGCCTGTGGGAAAAATGATTCTTTATGTCCCTTCATTACCTTGAAAACTTTTTATGAGCACATCTTTTTGCATGCTCCAGATAGAAGAAGTAGTCTCTGTAAAACATATCCCACATATTTTTTTTTTCAAAAGTGGTTAGCATTGGGGAAAAGAATTTCAAGAGTTGAAAGTTCAAACTCATGTTTTCAATTTTTAATATCGCTGACAGATGCTAATGCAGCAAGTGAAAATAATCACCAGTATTTTTTATTTTTCTGAGGCTTTTAAAACCATCGTGCTATTGCAAGTAACAATATCAAGGAACAGAATTTTTAACATTGCTGTCTGACTTCATTTAAGGTCTGATGTGTCCAAGTTTGCTCTGATTCAGCACTGTGCTGTCACCTTACTGCGTGGGGAGGTTGAAGAAGAAAACACACACACAAACTCACACACACACACACACACACATGCCCACACACCTGCTTAAAATTCTGATACCTTTAACCTAGTTACATAGTAAAAGATAACATATTGGAAATGACTGCTGAGTTACAGCAGCAAAATATTGGGAATGGCAGATAAAAAAGAAACTGTTGTTCTCTACCAGAGGACAAGGTGAAGGAGGAAGAGGAGGAGGAGAAGGAGGAGGAGGAGGAAGAGAAAGCGAGGAGGAGGAGGAAGGAGGAGGAGTAGGACCTGCTGCTCATACCCAACAGCACTGCCTAAGGCAGCCTCCTTAACCAGAGTAACAGGAGTGGGGTGATCCTGCTCCCCCTCTCCTGCTTTCTGTTCCTGCAGGAGCTGTGGCTGCCCTTCATGCCTTCTTTTATCCCCTTTGTGCTACATGCAGTGAATACATTTGGTGTTGTCTCAGCTGTGTCTGAGCCAGGTTCTGCCCAGCTCTCCGAGCCCTTCAGTGAGCAGCAGTGCAGCAGACAGGGTTTGGATTCATGCCCTCAGGATCCCTGGTGTCATACTACACTTGTATTCTTGAGGCCTCTGCTTATAGAAAGGAAAAAAAGACAGTACCAGTGGCTTGTTTTCCTGGGAATAAATCTAGACAGTAATTACAAGTCTCCAGTGGATTCAGGCCATTTTCCAATTGCACAGAAATTCAATCTTTATTTTAATGACTGTAATACACATTATGTCTACAAGCACTCAAGAAAGAATCCTAGAGCTCAGTGAGATTCTGTGTAGATCAATATGAAGAGCTAAAAAATTAAAAATTACTTTAAAACCATGAAAAAAAGAATGTGGCATATTTTCAAATTCAAAGGAAAGAGAGCCCCACCTTTTTTTTTTTTTTTTTTTTTTTTTTTTTTTTTTTTTTTTTTTTTTTAGCTCTGTATATCTTGATTATTAAAGAACAGATACTAGATTTTAAAAATTATGGCACTAAACTCCAGGCTGGAGGGGAGGCAGTTTATCTCTTTCAAGAGTAAAAGACAAAAATCTTGTGCTGGTCTACAGTGGACCGAAAAAGAGAAGTTGGTATTGTCATGCATTCAACAACAACTAGGCACTCATCTGAAGTGTGAAGGGTCATATTCCATATTCCTCTTTTCTATTTGCCTCTCATGAAGGTCTGAAAACAAGGATTTTCTTCTTTGTTGACTTCAGCAGGCCCTTACTCTGCCCTGCCCTGTGTACTCTGCTCTGGCCTCAGGCAGCGCTGGGGGTGGGCACAGAGCCTCGTACATGGGCTGGGCAAGAAATCACTGCTCTTGAATGTCTTTCTGGGAACCGGAGCATTGCTGAGTCTGAGAAGATTATTTACACTCCTACAGCAAAAACCTGACTCACCAGGCTGGTGGTTTCCAATCATTCCAGTTTAAATTACTACTCTTTAAAATTAAAGGTGTTTAAAGAGGTTTTTGTCAATGACCCTTCACAGAGTCCAGCTGAGTGTGTAACATGCAGAGCCTGTTCACCAAGCCTCCAAGTTTGATGATTAAAGACAGAAACCAAGAAGAATGGCTGAAGTGCCTGGTTGAATTAACCCAATGGGGCTATGTGCCCATGTGGCAGCTCCTCACAACCACTAGGACCAGCCACCTCTTTCAAACCTCTCACATCAGCAGGGTCTGTGGCATTCAAAACATTGCTCAACATCCAGAGTACATGAGGAACTTGTCTGTCTCAAAACTTTAACATTGCAATTTTGGTTTGTCAGAATTGAATGTTAGCTGTTACTCCAAGATTTGTTAAATAATTTTGAAGAATTTACTATTTCACATCTTTGTAGATGACAGTAAATGTAAGCAAGTATATGGAAATTTCTGTATTTTTGTAGAAGTTGCTGATGTAGTTCTGTGTTAACCTGAACAATAATGATAACTATATTAGATAGCTATTTTTACTTGGAAAAAAATGGTATTAATTATTTCAGGGGTTCCCATGTGTTCTGGGTTTTAATATTAATTTTTAATCATAGTCTTGGGTCTGTGATCCATTTCCAGTATCAAACACAGTTCGACAAGTCTTTGAAAACATTGATTCAAACTTCAAAGAATATGAAGAATGCTGACTAGGAAAGAGCCCAGAGATATAAGCATAAGGAATAAACAAGTGAGTAAACTCTCTGAGGAAAAAAACCCAGGGGCTATGTAAATCTGGAGCATTCCTCACAAATGTGCTATCGTTTTTATTAAGAAAACATCAGTTGAAGACAATAAGATTACCTTTTAAATATATAAATATGGTGATAAATTTAGGGGGAAATGGGAATAGGAACCTTTTTCTAAAATTATAAACTAAAAAGAAACGTTAACTATTTTATGGTAAATTTCTTTGTGCAGACACTTTTATTAATTTCCACGTATCTTAAATATTAATAACAGTGATGTGACTACCTAGGATAAACCAGTTAAATATTTTTATATGTTATTTAAAATAAAGTTATAACTGCAGTTCTTACATGTTTTACTATGATTTGTGAAATTCAGAAGTCCTAACCCTAAATTCCATATTGGATTTTTTCTCCTGACTTTTTAAAGGCTGTGCATTTTAAAGTCAGCAGCAGATGGCAGCAGTGCCATCAGCAGGGCTCTCAGGTTTCCCCATCCAGCACTCAGAGAGAGCAAGTTTTAGAACATGCAGTAGACTTCAGTGGGAGAAAGTACCTTAATTATTAATTCTAACGCAAAAAATTAAATAGAAGTATAAAAAAACCATTTTTTCCATAATATAAAATGCTACGTGGAAACATATCTTTACAAATGTTCTCTTAGCCATGTCAGTTCTGAGGAAATGTTGGATTTAGAAAGTAGCAAAGGCTGCGAGTGGATCTAATCCTCTAAAAATTATTTTTTTCATTAAAAGCTTTGTCTTTAAAATACACAAGAAAATTATTAGACCAAGAACTTAGAGGCAAGGACTTAACATAAATAAGATGTAATCAATGCACAAGTTTCTTTAATGTGTTTCTGAAGTCTTTTGTTAGCAACTAATGTTCATTATACAAGCTTGACATGTTGTGGACAGGACAAGATTTTCAGTAGTGATGTTATAAAATTCCAGACTTACGGAGTGTGTAGGGCTCTCCTTCTCCTGTGCAGCCAAAAGCAACTAAGAAAAAACTAACCAGGACTCCTGCTAAAGAACAACTGATACTTTTTGATTTTTTTTTTTTTAAATGAATAATTTTCACGTAAAGGGTTATTTTTGGAAGAACTGAATGAGGCTTTAGAAATAATGGGAATAGTTATCATTTAAAAATTACCATTAAACTTTAACTGCTGAACGAAAAAGAATTTTTAATAGTTTTCATGAAGATACTTTACACTGCTGTGTGTTTGATTGCATACAGCAGCTGTTCTCTCTCTTCTGGCAAACCCCAGATGAAAGAGCATCTTGTTCTCACAAACAAATCCTCAAAAAATCCTTCAGCATATTTGTATTCTAGTGTCATCATGACATGGTAACAGACTACTGTTGTCTATGGAGGTGTGACAAAACATTGCCAACAACCTCTAGATCTGAAAAAATAATTAATCCAAGACCAAGTGTTTATGTACACCTGTAAAATTTGTCCTCAGGTCTATAGGCAATTAAGTTGTTTTTCAGAAATAATTTTAATAAAAGTTGGTAGAATTATGCTGTTGAAGGCTCCACAGGATCAAAACAAAAAAATTTCTGCCGGTAGGGGCCTTAGAAAGTTGTGCCTTGTGCTCTTTGACTGCACTGTTGAGACTGAAGAATAAAGCAGAATTAAGTAATCAGAAATCTTTATGACATCCTAGTAACACACACTTTCTAACTTCATAATTGATTTTCTCTACCTAGTCATTGGCTGTCAGATGTGGGCTTGACTCTTCCGTGCTGTCATGAAGGAAGAAAGGAAGGCTTGACTGTGGAAGCAAAAGGGAAAAAGTCTGTTTGTTTTCACTGAGGTATTTCACCATAACATTGTACACACTGCATGTAAGAGAATGTGTCGTTCTACACAGACAGAAGTGCAACTGCTCTTGAAACTCTTCACAAATTCTTTAATATTTCAATTTCTGGTTTAATTTTTTTTTAATTAAAAAGTTTCAGATGGTATAGTTTTGCTCCCCCAGCCCTCATTAATGTAACACAGTCAATTGGGAGTTCTGATAATTGAGATGAGCTGGATATCGGAATGTCAAGGGAAGCAGGCAGCTATCCTTGCTGATTGAATTTATAACAGTTACTTGCAAGCACTCCTTTTTGTCAGGAGATGGTGCCATAACTCCAGAAAATGTGGATGTGTGGTTTCAACAGGAAAGTAGAAATACAGATTTTAACACTATACAGAATTTTGAAATCTACCCATGTAGTATTGAGTCACAAAATTATTTCAGTTTTGAATGTTCCTTAAATTTCTCTGGTTTGGGGAGTTTGCTTGCTTGTTCTTCGATATCTCTTTAAGAAACTACCCCAGTGAATAATTATGCCCAGTACATAATCCAGAGTTTGGTTTCCTTGGCTTGGTTTGTTCTTTATCTTACTTTACTTCAGTAAAATGTAGAGGTTTATTAATTATTTAATAAATTGAAACTGCAGATAGAGATATAATCTAAGTACTGATAGCTGTTGTGAACTGCTAGTGAAAGAACAGACAGGTATTTTGCATTGATACATAACAAAGTATGTTTGATTGCAGGATTAATTTGAAAACACCAAGAAAAAAAAAAATTGGGACTCTTAGGATCATTACAGAACTTCCTCTTCTGTAAATCCATCTATGCTTCAAGCCAGCATTTTGCACCAAATCAGAATGGCCCACATGAATTGAACACGCTCAGTACTTTCCCTTGTGCCTTTCATTTTATTTTTCATTTTGGAATATTTTAACCTTAAAAAAAACCCAAACAACCTGATTACCTGTATTTTACTTGAAATGAAAAGAAAGAGACACACTTATCTGATATCAGATAAGTTTGTTCCATATTTTAGCATAATTGTAAATATTTCCATACAACCAAAACCCAAACTTTTCTCGATTTTCAGTTTGTTGTTTAGAACTGACAATTTTCTAGAATAAATTATTTTGATCATGAAAGGATCTTGCTAGACCAAAGTGCTTTGCTGAACAGCTCTAGATTAAACAATCTTTTTTAAGCTCAGGCATGGGAACAGCCTGAGGAGCTGGAGCACTGCAAGGATACATTCCTAAGTGTCCATGTGCGTCACCCAAATCCCACCTGAGGTCAGGTTATTTATGGAGTCTGGCTGCCTTTTAGCAGGTGCCCAAGGAACCCTTTTAAGACAAATCCCAGCTTATCTAGCATATGCTTGATGATAAGGATAAACCACCAAACTGGGTACAGCATGGTCTGTATGTCTCTACCACCTCTAAACTCATAGACTAACCAAGAGTTAATTTTGGTAGTTTCCCTACCAAAACTCTAATGACTGACTCAAATGAAACCTTACTCAGAGCATATTCCAGGTTTTATATTTCCTTCTCTCATGTGGAAGATTAGTAGGATCGATTATCCACTGTAGTCCATACACTTCTAGTGGCATCAGCCTGAAGTTATTTATCCATCTTTACTAAATTTATTTTGCATTTTATGTCATTTTCTACATCTACCATGGTTCCTTCTTTCAGAATTTTCAGCCAGTGACACAAGTAAAAAAATTTAATGATTGACAGACTTGAGTTAACAAATTCCAAATGTTTTGAAGATACCTATCCACAGACTTCTTTTAGATACAAAAATTTTCCTGTCACCTTAGAAGACATAACTATGATCATATTCTCACAACTGATGAGAGCAATATTTATGAATTGCAAGCCTACTGTTCAACAAAAATTGTGTAAATAAAAAAAAAATTGTCTATATTTTTAATAAAAAATTTCTAGAACTACTTAAAGGTAGTACAAAAGCTTATTAACATTTTTAATTAAGTATACAAGGCTTGAGGCTTTTCTGTCTTGTCTGCCTGGCTTGCCTCAACCTACAGCTTTGTTCTAAGTTACCAGTGATAAGTTTAGAGCTGCTCAGAGGTGGTCTTAAAGGTAACAAGGAGAAGAGATAAATCTAGTAATTTTTGTTTAACACGCACAAAGATCACATAGTTAATTCATGTGTAGTGTGTAGGTGCAGAGTAACGAAGATAGAAGGGTGCAAATGGATGTTAGTAAACATTTAGAAATGGCTCCATGTTCTGCACCTGGTGGGTGATGGGACAGCCAAAGTAAGGCCTGAAAACATATAGCTTATGTTTTCATAAGTCAGAATAAGGAGAGTACTACAGACAGGGAACAAATCCTTTCAGATGCTGGGAAGCCTGTATTTGTACAGCTTCAGATGGAGCCTGCATGGATTTTCCCACGGCATGTTGCAAAAAGTGAAGTAAATCCCAGCTACAGAGAGATGCTTTCCCTTGTGATCATCTGAAATGTTATATAATTTCCTCCTGAGAAAACAACTCTGTTCCTAGCAGATGTTCTCAGGAGAAATTCCTTGCTGTACTGTCAGATAAAGTCAAGGCCAAGTAGGAGGCACTGCCACACATGGCCTGCTCCAGGTCACTGTCTACTCCAACTCAAAGTCTGCCACAAGGCTCCCAATATACCTTTTGCAGATCCAGACATGAAGAAGAAACCATTGCCATGACAAAGGTCTCCAGATGCTGACAACTCACTACCTACCACTCCCTAAAGGAAGCTGCCAGCCTCAGGAGCCAGAGGAGCAGGGTAAGGAGAGCATCACACCTGGGGAGGGCTACAAACTAAGCACATTTATAGCAATTTTAACTGTTTTATTACTACTGCTGAGACTTTGTTCTGTGTTCTAACTGTATTCCTCTTTGTCTTTACAATCAGATCTGGGCTAAGAAAGAGTTGCTGCCACAGTTAACAAGGAATGACTAACAAATGTCATCTATTTAGACTTCTATAAAGCCTTTGACAAAGTCACATCCTTATCTCCAAACTGGAGACACATGGATTTGTAGGGTGGACTATTCAGAGGATAAGGAACTGGATGGATGGATGCAGTTGATGTCTTAATCTTTAGCTTTCATATTTTCCAGATTCTGTACTGCATTAGTATATTGCTCTGAACTTCATATAAAGTGTTAGCAAGTTCTCAGAACAGTTTAGTCAGAAAAAATAACCTTTTCCCAGGCCCAGGACCAAGGACAACATTGCAGCTTCAGACCCAAAACATGTAAACGGCAAATTGAGAACAGCAATCTGGGAGGACGGGACTTCATAACCTGAAGCTGTAATTGGACAATTAACCCCAATATGTCAATGAACCAAAACTTATAAGAATGTGAAAACATGTGACCCATCATCCATCTTGGGTGTAGCCTTGGCAGGGCTCTTGTACTGCCCAAAGTTTATCCTTTGAAGGCCTTTTAATAAATACCTACTTTATTTCTTTAACACTGTCTAACCTCTGTTCTAAGCAGCCTCTCAAGGCAGAGAATTTTGGTCAATGTCTCCATATCTGGGTTGAGGCCAGTGATGAGTGGTGTCCCTGAGGGCTCTGTCTTGGGACCAGTGCTCTGTAATATTTTTATCAATGACACAGTTGCGTCAAGAGACCTTTCTGCAGGTTTGCAAATGACATGAAGCTGAGTCGTGAAGTTGACACAAAAGAAGGAAGGGATGCCATACAAGAGAACCCGAAGAAACCTGTGAAGTTGACCCATGAGCACCTAATGAAGTACAACAAGTCCAAGTGCAAAGGTCTGCACCTGGGTTGGGGCAATCTCAGGCATGAGACTGGGAGATGAACTCCCAGAGAGGAGACCTGTGGAGAAGGACTTAGGGATTCTCATGCAGGAAAAGCTGTGCATGATCCAACAATTTGTGCTTGCAGCCAAGAAGGCCAACCTTACCCTGGGTTGCATCACAAGCACTGTGTCCAGCAGGTCAGGCGAGGTGACTCTGCTCTTCTACTCAGCTCTCTTGAGAACCCACCTGGACTACAGCATTCAGCTCTGGGGTCCTCAGCACAAGGAAGATGTGGATCTGTTCAGCGTATCCAAAGGAAGCCACAAAGATGATCAGCAGGCTGAAGAACTTATGAAGACAGGCTGAGAGAATCGGCATTGTTCAGTCTGGAAGAGAGAAGGCTCTGAAAGCGGACTTAAAAAATGGAGGGAGAGTAACTTTTTACAAGGGCAGCTAGTGATAGGACAAGAACAGTTTTTAACTAAAATGATAGTGATTTAGATTGGGAAAAATTCTTAATCAGAGAGTGGTGAGGCACTGGAACATGCTGTCTGAAGAATCTGTGGATGCACCATCCCTGGAAATGTTCAAGACCAGTTTGGATTGGGCTTTGAGCAATCTGTTCTAGTACAAGATGTCCCTGCCCATGGCAGGGACATTGGACCCTGACAATTTTTAAGGCCTCTTCCAACTCAAACCATTCTATGATTCTATGATTCTGTTATAATAATAAACTGTTGAGACTTTGCTTGCACAAGCAAAAATTTCCTGGCTTTGTATAAATCTAATGTGTGCTTCTTCTTTGCCACTAAACAAGATTTTGAATTTAATACTGCCTGCATATGAATGAATCATGGGATGACACTTCTGAAGCTTGATTCAAGTGTGAGTAAGAATCTGGATTTCTCTCCTTTGTTCCAAGCATTGCAGGTCTCTCACCTCCCCAAAGCCGTAGTGGTGAAGGTCCAGCTCCTTTCTAAGCCTTGCAGCCTGACAGAGGCAAAACTACATTGCTCACTGTTCTCCATGCATTATTTCAAAAGTTCAAATCTGTTGGCAAAAATTTGAATAGGATTTCTCCTTCCATGATACAGCACTTCTGTTCTCTCATTATCTAAGAGTGTGAGCCTATGCAATTTTGTAGGTACTGGAGATTGTCTGCAACAACACAGTTCCATTTGGATGAGCACTCCAAAACATCCATAAGAGGATATGTAACAAAGATTAATATTTCTAAAACAGTTGGATTACTTCCTTTCTGATCTCTAAGACTTTATCTTATGAGGAAACAGGCAAATCATATTTTTTCAGTGATATTGGGAGCTGAGATTTATAATTCTACTGAATACAAAAAAAAAAAAAAAAAAAAACCAAACTCAGTACTTGTATTGCTTTTAGAATATTCCCTTTTCTTCTCCTCCACTAAATTTTACAGAAATTATACAGAAGATAACTACCTTCTGTAAGTTATGGATATATGTTATGATATTTATTTTTTTCTCTCTCCTTCCCTGCTCCCTTGCCCTTTTCCTGTTAGAATATACAATCTGCTTCATGAAAATCAAACATCTTTTCTTTCAAAGATGACCTTACCAATATCTGACTGCCTGAAAAAATTTTTTCAATTTCTGCTTAGCTTTAAAATGTACCTAGTCTATCTTAAACCTGGAAAGGGGTTTTGACACTCAGAAGTTTGCTTAATTTTTTCCAGCTATACTGACTACTCTGACAAGACATATTATTTCACATCGAAAAAATGTTTTTGCTTGGTAATAAATGTCGCAATGCTTTTTCGATGAACTACTTCATCCTTCTATGGAAACTAAGGTTTCATCAAAGGAGTTTATAAATTGTTCTGCTTAGGCTCATAAGGTGAAGGATTCCTACTGTTTTGTTTGTATGAAGAAACCATATGTTATTTACTGAGTCGTGATTAAGTCCTGAGATTAGATGGGTTCATGAGTCATTTACACCTGGTATTTAGATGTGCCTATGATAAATTTTTTCCACTCCAAATTCATTACATGCTGATTTTCATTTGGCTGCTAAGCCTATTTCTAGCACTACACCACTTCAAGTAAGCTGTCCCTCAAATATGCAAATATGCAAAAATTTCCCTGCTATTAAAATGTCTGGAATAAAATATTAATATAAAGTGGTGTTTTTTATTTATAACACTTGCGTTTCTTAGTTCATTCTTGTATCTCTTTCAAGGATGAAAATCTCTAAATTTAGAATTTTTTCCATCTCAAGAACAAAAGAAAAATACTTTTAATGGACAAAAAACCCATCTGCTGGTGTAAAACAGCAGATGTTTATCAGCTTTCAATCTTTCACCTTGTCTATACCATGATCCCAGGACTAGGTTAATAGTAGAGGAACTGATGGTACACTTGTTCTTGGGGAATGGCAGAAATCCTAACTCCTATATATTGCTCATGAAAGAAATGTAGTCCCAAGAGCTGGGCTGACTTAAACACAGCAGAGACAGCATGAAGTGTGTACTAATTACATGTAAAACACCCCACAAAGCATGAAAGCACAAAGGGGAGAACAATAAGGTATAAAGGAAAATCACAGCCCCTAAAGGAGCAGGGAAGAGCAGGATTCCTACAGCCCCTCTTCCTTAGGTGCCTGGGCAGTGCTGTTGTGTATCTGAGCAGGTCCTCCTCTTCTGGCAGACAAATTTCACCTTATCTCCAAATGTGTTGTCTTTTACTGCATAACTAGGTTGAGTATATTCAGAATTTCAAGAAGGTTGGGGGGGGGGGGGTGTGGTTGTTTGTGTTTTGTCCTCTGGCTTCCCTATGTAGTAAGGTGATTGGTACTGCAACCCAGAGCCAACAAACTTGGATGCAGTAGCACATAGAATCATAGAATATCCTCGGTTGGAAGTGACCCACTAGAACAAATGAAGTCCTACTCCTGGCCCTGCACAGGACAGCCCCAAAAATCACACTGTGCATCTCAGAATGTTGTCCAAACACTTCCTGAGCTGTCAGGCTTGGTGCTGTGACAACTATCGTGGAAACTCTGTTTCAGTGCCCAAAGACCCTTTGGGTGGAGAGCCTTTTCCTAATATCCAACTTAAATCTGCCCTGGCACAACTTCAGTCCATTCCCTTAGGTCCTGTTCCTGGTCACCAGAAAGAAGAGATCAGTGCCTGCTCCTCTGCTTCTCCTCATGAGGAAGTTGTAGACTATGGTGGGATCTCCTCTCAGCCTCCTCTCCTTCAGGCAGAACAAACGAAGTGACCTCAGCTTCTCCTTGTATGGCACCAGTGCAGAGCAAAATCAGGTGATGATGGGTTTGATGCACCTCAGGATACTCCTTTCTCTCCTTTTCACTACAGGTATGCAAACAGCAACACTTTCATGGATAATTAGTTTCTCCACTGACAGCAGAAGGTTGCCTCTTCTTACTGTCTCTCTACCTTTGTACCTATATGGCTGCATGCAGTATATAGCACTTACCAAGCTCTTCATGAGCCATTTATCCTTTCAAACTCTTATTTTTCTTCTAAAGAACAAGTTTCATATATTGTTAATACACTTGGAGACCTTCTCAGTGACTTTATGTAAGCTTTCTTTTGAGCTCTGACTTTCTGTTTTTAACACAATAACACTCAAAAGATTTTTTCATTAAAAACCTGTTAGGGAATTTCTAATAACATTCACTCCAGCCCAGGCTTTTGAGACCTCTGGAAATACAGACCTTCACAAGTTTCTGAAGAAAATTGAACTAAAAGTTACATGAAGTGATACTAAGTATGGAAATGCATCTACTGGTGTCTCCAGCTGGTCATTAACCAGCTCCACAGATAAGATTTTTAGATCTGTAACATGAAACCATATATACTGAATCTAGAAGACAAAATTAGTACTAATTTAGACAAATGAAGACACTGTAAACCTCCATCTTATATTGGAAAAACACCTATGAGATATTATATTATAGGACTAATCTGTAAAGTTCCATTTTTTGCCATTTCAAACCATACCAGCTATAAATTTACACAGATATTTATCATCTTAGAAGTTTTGATAAAGTATTAAAAACTTCATATGTTTGATTTCTTCAGGCTGTACCCCTCAAAGTGAGGCAAGGAGTTATTTCACACTAGTGACATTTTTCTGAAGGAGCTCTGTTTACCAAGCCACAATGCAATCATACAGAACATAGGGCCAGATGTCAGTGGGAAGGTTCTTATTGATTTTGGTGAAAACTGGAAAACTGGAGAATGAAATGTGGGACCAACAAAGCTATGGCAATTGATAAGTCAATTTGTCACCTAATGGGATTGTAACTGCCTATAGATCAAAGACCTGGAGAAATAGCATAGCTTTTAACCCTGCCAAACATCTCAGTTAAGATTCACTTTTTTTCCCAGAAGGAAAGAACAGAAGTAATTTAGCAAATTGTAAGTTGTAAACGGCTTAGACTGTTCTAAGACATAAAATGGGAAGGTGGTACACTGGGAAGTCATATGGGGAATAAAGGAATCAAGGAATTTCCAGTGTGTCTAAAGAGCTCAGTCTGCCAACACAATAATATACATGACTCTCCAATAGTTTTGTGTCCATACATCTCTCCCTCTAGCCTGAAATATATTCTTAATTATTTTTGTTTAAATGACACACTGTCATTTAATGACTCATATTTCACACATAGCAACCTTTTCCATAATTTTGGTTTTTTTTCTGGAAACTGTAATCAGAAGATTCTTTACTAGCACGGTCTGCTTTTGTCCATGCACTGCAATGTGTGCACTAGATGGCACTCAGTGCTTAATGCTCAATTCTGTGTCCTGTCCAGAAAAGAGTTTACAGGGCCTAGTGAAATAATTGCTGAGCTTCATGTTACCTTGAACTGATAGAATTGCTAAAGACAGAAGTAGGAATTTATTACTTTGCAATTAGGTTTGTAGCAGAACAAAATGTTGGAAACGTCTTTAAGAATCTCCTAAGATTATATTGAATTACAGAATTATCACAAAATTCAGGCAACAAAGTCCTAATTAGAGCCTCTACCAGATGGAAAAATCATAAAAACAAAGGAACTGATGACGAAAATATTTTCATGGACTGTTTCATTTTAAACAGTTTAACTGGAAAAGAAAGCTTGAAATCCTAATCAGACTTCAGTGTAGAAGCTTCCAAACTGTTATGTTCCTTGATATGAATGTTATTTATGTTCTGGGAAGGTATTATTAACTTTATAGATCACAGTATTCCCAAGTACAGAGCTACAATAGAGATTTTTTTCTTTTTCTTTTTAATCTTCAGAGTTTTTAAGATAGCTGAAAATAATAGGTAAGTTACAACTTTTATTAATTTCACTATAAAATTCTTCCTTAGTTTGATTACAATCAAACTGATCAGGACATAATTCACAACAAAGCAGGAATATGCAGAGTTAATGGGAGCATTTCTTGCGCTCCTTTTTGGCATTTCTGCTTGGATTATGTGTTTCTCCTTTCATACATAATCATGTTCTTTTCCAAGCACAGTAAGCCTGGGGATGCAGCCAAGTCCAGTTCCTATTATCTCCCAAACTGTGATAGTCACACAAGGAGCAAATCTCCATGATATTTTTCAAGAATAATGAAAAGTCACACAAGAGCAGCAAAATTATCCACCTAAAATACCAAGCAGCTGTGGCATTGGCAGGGTTTTAGAAGTTGGTATCACATCAGAGCAGTGTTCTTGGCTCTCCTGCTTGTCCTTCAGACAACCACTGTGCCTCTGGCACCCAGAGATTCAAGTGCTCTCCTTAAACACCATGAGTCATCAAAGCCACTAACACGTGCCTGCTAAGGCTCCTACTAGCCAGATTGGAGAAAACTCTTGCAGCTAAGTAACAGACACAATGAAGTTTTAACCTTTTCACAGTAAACTGATATGGGATCAAAGACACCATCTAGACCGGAGTGCATAGGTGTAAGAACACTGCCAAACACCAAAGAAATGGCAAAACTACAATCCAAGCTATCAATTCCTTTTTAAATATCTCTTCCATTGGATCAAGGTACCCATCATTTTGATTTTGATTACTTGCTGGAAAGATAAATGCTTCTCATCAGTCTTTCATGAAATATTTCTGAAAATCTGATCTGGGGCCTTTTTGAAGCTAAGAGTTTTTGAAAATATCACTCCTGTCACCCAGCAGGCATTGTATTAGGAACTTTCATCTGATGTGTCATCAGGTAACTATCACAAGTTTGGTGTCACAGCTTTTGCTAGATTTTGTTATTGTTGTTGACTCTTTTTCTTTTAATAATAGTTCACATAAATAGCAGAGGAAACTTTGGGGTTTTTTAATGAAGAAAGCTTTTCTCAATAGGATGTATCCTTAATCTAAGCTGAATGTCCCACAACAAATCAATTTTTTACAAGGAAGTCACCAGTTTTTCACTGTTAAGGAGTAAGTTTAAGTGCAGGGCTCTGTCTCTATATGTAGAGTATTTCCAGACAGAAGTATTGATATCAGCTCTACCCTTAATGTATTTCATTACTTCTGTCCTCTTAAAGCAATTTTATTTACTCTGTTTTGTGGACTGAGAGCTCTTTACCCCACTATTATTTTGTGATGCCCCTCTGTAGGCAATAGGAGAGATTCATTATCATTTTTGCACTGTGTCAGCATATCCTATCTTTACATATGACGTGAGATCTGAGCATAGTTTCTATTTGTGCAGCAATAACATACCATACTGGAAGCAGTGGAAATATAACCTTTACATTATTTTTGATCTTTGTCAACAAACAAACTAATTATGTTCCAATGAGTGAAATCAGGCTTTTGCCATGAAGCTTTTGAAATCTCACAACAGTAATTTGCACTGAATACTATACTAACTCTTTATTTTGCATTCTACAGACAGTAAAATTTAATTCAAGAGACTGTAAATTTGATTTAGATTTCTAATACTTGCTGGAAAAGAACAGAGATTTCAAACAACTTTCATTGTAACTAAAAAAAAAAAAATACCTTCTGCTGCATAGCAGTCCTTAATAACCACCCCATTAGTTACTCTAGATTATCTTCTGGCTTTTAGTGTTCACTTCCAGTTATAAAGGGCACTTGTGTACTAAAGAAACATCATTATTTTTTTTCCCAGAGTACATGCAGAGTTAATCAACAGGCCATTTAGGGGACCACAAACTGCAAGTCTTGCAGATACAGCCACATCAGAGTGTGAAAAATGAAGGAAATTTTTAGGGGAATTGTACTTCAGAAGTAATCAATATGAAAGAAAAAAATTTATCATTGTCTCTGTTCTAAGATCATGGCTTCTCCTAACCTTAGTGTATGCCATGCCTAGATACCTAATCAGAGATGACAATCTTTTCATTATTAAGCTGCTCCTATGTTCAGTTACAAAAAATGTTATTTTTAATCTCAATTTGTATTTTTCCGTCATCTTCCTTTTGAATCATCTGCATATCTGAAATGAAAACTATCAGGCCACCTTTCTTAGCTATCTGCTTCATGAAAAATTAGCTTTCTGTTACCCCATATAATTCACATGGAGGAGCCAGAGAGAAAGAAGTGCCTGTGAAAAATCTATGAGGGGCAGTCAAATTCATCTAGTTCAGACATTCTATTCAATCAATGGATTAGAGCAGTGGTTAAATGTCTAGCTCTCTTCCTAGATCAACAGAACATGGCACTTTGATCAGCTTGGAGTCTGGTTTCCTAAATTTTCTTGCTGAAGGAACATGGCATTATGGTGGTGGGTTTTAACATACAAGGGTTATGGAGCCACAAAAAGAGCAGGCAAATTGGATCCTGAGGTTAACACTGACATGGGCATGCCTGGCTGAGTTGGTGAGGTGTTTGATCCTTGTTCCCAGGTTCTGCATTGACTTTCCTTAACCTGAGGAAAGTATGAAACCCCATTTCAGGGAGGCAGGTTCAAAGCATCTTGCCTCCTCTAAGAGCAGACATATGGCACCAAATCACAAGTACATGAATTGGACTCTCAGTCACCTGTTCTCCACCTGGTCTAGTATTTCCTTCATGTCTGCATGCAGAGTTGTTCCATTTCACCACTCTGAATATTATTCTGCCCACAGGCAAATGGACTAATGCTGATCTTACCTAACTGTGTCACTGAAACCTTCTGAGTTACATACTCAGAAATTAAATCTTCTGTGTCCTGAACCCAGACACACCTGATCTAATGTGGACAGCTATATTTAACTTTATGGAGACTCTTAGCTAATAAATAAAGGTTCCAAAGACAAGGAACCCTGGAGAGAAGACCTTCTAGATGGTAGCCAAGATTGGATACATCAGGATGTTAACACTCTTAAACCACAATTTATCCGGGAAATAAGGAGATTAAGAGCTCATTTATCTAATAGGGTTAATGGGAATATTTTGTTTCTAAATTCAGTAATTTAAATTAAGGAATAAATGAAGACATGAAAAAGCAGATGTAGAACACCAGTGGGGCCTATGGCTTCCTGAGTGGGTTCCAGAAGCAGTGGGTATTTGCTGAAGCAATCGGCTGCAAAGGGGTTTAACATCCAAGGCAATCATAAAGACTAGATAAGTGAGTACAGTTACCAAAGATCCTTCAGATTCACAGCAGGTGAAGCTGTAGTTTATCAGAAAACAGGAAAATTACCTCCTATGACTCATAAAATCATAGAATGATTTGGGCTGGAAGGGACCCTACAGATCATTTAGTTCCAGTACTCTACCTTGGGCAGGGACATTTTCCTCTATACTGTCCAACCTGGCCTTGAACACTTCCAGGGATGGAAAGATTACAATTTCTCGAGCAGCCTGTTTCAGTGCCTCACCAACCTCACATTATTTAATTTTTTCCTGATATACAATTCAAGCCTTTTATTCAGTTTGCAGCCATTCTTCTGTCACTACATGCCCTTGTAACAACTCCTTCTCCAGCACTCTTATGACACCCCTCAGGTACCAGAAGGTGCTGTAAGGTCTCCAAGCCTTCTTTGCTACTAAGGTGTTCAAATGAACAGGGTTTCATAAAGCCAGAGACTGGTATGTAGGGAGGGACTTAAAACACAGACAAACATTTAAAGAAATGTTTACATTAAGTCAAATCCTGAATTCACAACATGCTCTCATTGATACCCAGGTGTGATAATTTTACAGAAATTAATTTATCTGAGTTAGAGCGTGATTTTCACTTAACATTTAAACTCTCTAACAGTACTTCTCATTACCATATTTGTTCAAACTTCCAAGATTTTTTAATCTTATTTGTTCCAGTAAAACAATTCTCAAGGTCTGGATTACTTTACCTTTATTAACATGCTTACTTGATGCATTTCTTTGCAGGTGAAGAGGTCTTTACTCATTTCCTTGTTTTCACAAATGTTGAATGTATGGCTGTTTCTAATGAAATTCATGAGATATTTACCAGTCTGTTTACCAGCCTCAGAAAATAAGGCTAGAATTTTACTTAATTTGTTTATTTTTATATTTCAAAGTCAGGTTATGTATCTGTGTAACAAACATTTATACCATTCAGCACAGTTCTAGGCTTCTTTTTAATTAATGTCATTTTTTAATTTTAAAACAATTCCTTCCCGTTCTAAAAATCTTCTAATTTTATCAATATTCACAGTCAGCACAAGTTTTAATACAAATGGTAAGAAAATAAAATATTACCTTTCACAAAGCAAAGTAGTTGCAGCAGTTCCCCTAAAGTTATTATTGTATTCCATCATATTTATGAAGATACTGTACACTTATGAAATATAATACAAAGAAACAGCAACAAAGCAAAATAGCTGATTTTATGCTTAGCATGACAGTTTCATTACTGCTCTACACAAATTTCATAGTTGTAATAAGATCTGTAGTAAATGTGAGCTATTTTGAGACTAAAAACACAGCATGCCTGACTTTTGTGTAGCTCTGCAAGTTTTGATTTTATGAATCATAACATCTTAACTTTAAAATTATAGAAAGGAATTGTGGGACTCTAGTTAATCTCAATTAGGCATCTTAAATGACAGATTCTTAAGATTAGAATCAGTCTTTTTAAAAAGTTGGAGAGAGGGAGAGAGAGAGAGAGAGAGAGAGAGAAAGAGATAGAGGAGAGGGAGGGAGAGGTATTTCTGAAGGGTTTAGAGAGAGATTTGGTCTGTTCAAGGTATTTAGGCGAGGCACAGTGGCTCCTACACCAACCAGTGAGTCACTGCAGCTGGGGGTATTACTTCTGTGCAGCTGGCAATGGCCTGTTTTACATAACTGCTGTGTTTATAGAAAATCACACAGAGTCAATTGGTCCAATACAGGCAACCCATCCTCATATGAAAAAAAATTGAAATATATATTAGATTTTCATATGAGGTCTTCATGTGTTGTATCCTTTTACAAGTCTCAGCAAAAGAAGTACCCATAATGGTTACATGAAAACCTTTCCAGCACATTTTTTTTCTATGAAAATGTATTGTCTTCTACATAAGGCCATATATATGTAATGTTATGGAACCCTATAAAATATTAAAGCTGTTCCATTATTCTCTATCCATAATATATGTATACATACATATATTCAGTGTTGGGACTAAGCAGAAAGTGGATGGTCTTGCTTATAGAGGCTACTTATCAATTTCAAATTGTGGTTACTTTCTGAAAAAATATAATTTCTTTCTAATGGGAAATATGGTGATTTAGTTTCATAGTGCTTAGTTACAAGGCTGGTGGAATCAAAACTCCAATCCTACATTTATAAAATAAACGAGATATAAATGCTTCCTGTTACACACTGGTAGAGTTTTAGGCTAGATGTGGTTTTGGCCCATGCCATGTGAAACCCTTCTGAAGTATTTGCTGACATACTTCAGGAGTTAGTCTGGACAAAAGACACATGCAGAGATGAGGCAGTTTCAATATAGACACCTTTTGGAAAGACAGGTAATGGAAATGCCAGATACAGCACCAGCTGGCTTGTGTGTCAGAGCAGAACCCAGGGCAGTGTCAGCTTTCCAGCCTGCTGTCTGATGTTTTGCCTTTCTTGGGGAGTGGGGGTACTTGAAAAGCCTAACCCAGATGTCAGTGCCCTGGATTTGGACTCCTTGGAGATAAATTCAGACTCACCAGTTCCTTTTTTTTTTTTTAATAAAGTTGATTAAAGTCGCATACTTTTCTTGTGCCATAGGCCTTTCATTATAAAATGGGGTATTATTCCCTTATTTGACATCTCTGTATCTCTCAAGACAGATATCCACTCCTGACTGAAAAGAGGAAGCCCTGTGAGCATCCACTTGCATAATGAGGCAGGTTATTTTTCAAGGTATGAATTTATCAAAACGCTGCAACAGTGGGAATTCCATTCTCTTCTCTGGGGCAATTTTAGCAGCTGTTTCTTGTATTAAAATTAGAGTCCAAAAATAACTAATGCTTCATTATGGATGATTAACCTGCCATAACTAAAAAAAAAATAAAGAAAAAAAAAAAAAGTAAAAAAGGCAGACTAGATTTTCCACAGAAATAATTGTGATTGAAAGTGGTGAAGTGGAAAACATTCTAAAGGAAAACTTGCAGCTCTAGGAGAAAACTCTTGTTCCCCTTACACTTCTATACCCTTATGATTTTTAAGAATAAAACCAGTGGGACTATGTGTGTTAAATTATTCTTCTTTTCTCATTAAGTTTGAATTTTAATAGTGTTTTTTCTCCTGTTCTTTTATTGAGGGAATTATTTGGAATTGTACATTTTTTTCAGATTCATTTGGGAGTAAAAGCCCACCAAACCAGAAAACTTTACAAGCTTTTCACATGCACTTGTAAATGGAAGCCACCAAACATTTGACTATGTGATACTCATTGGGACTGCAGCATCTTGCAGGATGATAAATTTTAAACCTCGCAAAAGCCATCAGCAATGGAAAAATCATATTTCAGATCTACCTCAGAGAATTCATTAGATATTTCCAGCACCTCCTCAGTTTGAGCACTGTATGTAATGGAAGGGTTAGAATGTATGGAGCTCACAATTGTCAGTGGCACAGTTGAGAGCCCCTGGGTAAGACTCAAGGGGCAAACAAAAAATGTGCATGTCATCATCGGAGTCCATTAACCAGGAAAATCATGACAATTAATTATTCTTTGAGGAAATGAGGGACACTTCCAAGTCAACTGCCCTCAACTGGCATAACCCAGACCAGAAGACTCCTAAAAACCTAAATGAAAACTTGATGGAACAGGTCCTAAGGAAGCCAGCTGAGAAAGATGCCCTCCTTGATCTGCCGCTTGTCCACAGAGTGGAGATTGGAAGCCATCCGCACCACAGCAACCACCTAGCGATCAAGTTTAAAGTCTGCGTTGGAAAGAGGAAAAGTGCCAGCAAAACCTCAGCTCTGTACATAAATAAACAGAATTCAGGCTGCTCAAAGAACTAGTGATTAAAACCCCTTGGAAAAATGTTTTTGCATGTTCTGGGGTCCATCAGTGTGGGACACTTTTTAAGCATCAACACCTAAGAGCACAGAAGCAGCAACTCCAAAATGTAAGAATCCAAGCAGGTGAAACTTGGATTTGGCTGAACAAGGGGATCTTCTTTTGGAAATAAGGCTAAAAAGGAAGGTGTATGACCAGTGGGAGCAAGGCCGGGGGAAGAATATCAAGATGCTGCTTGCCACTGCAGGGAGAAAATTCATACAGCCAAAGCTCAACTGGAGTTGAAGCTGGCCAGAAATGTAGGGGTCAATAAAAAAGAGTTTTTCAAAATTCATTAATGGCAAAAGGCTGTGTAACAGCGTCCTGTTACTCTATTTGGATGGTCACCTCATAAACAGGGACAGAGATGAGGCAGAGATTTATAGTGCATACTTTGCCTCTTCAACGCGGATGACAGACCAAGGGGGTTTCAGTGCCCTGAGCTGAGGAATCATGACTGGGATTGATCAACTCCCAGGTGACCCTGAGCTTGTGTGGGATCTGCTGCTCCAGCTTGGTCCTTACAAATCTATGGAGCCTGATGGCTCAGAATAGATTCTGTAGAATCTTCAAGGGCCTGTCTGATGTCATTGCAAAACCTCTTTCAATGATTTTTGAGAAGTCTTGGCAATCTGAAGAGGTCCCAGCTGACTGTAAGCTGGCAAACATTGTCCTGATTTTCAAGAAGGGCAAGAAGAAGGATCCCAGATACTACAGGCCTGTCCATATCACTTCAGTTCCTGGTAAAGCTATGAAGAAAATTGTCATGAGATGTATTGAAAAACACACGAGAACAATGCAGGCATTGGTCAGAGACAGCACAGCTTCATGAGAGAAAAGTCCAGCTTATCAAACATTTCCTTTCATGACAAGATAACCCCCCTAGCTCATCACAGGAAGTCAGTTAATCTAATAGTTTTATATTTCAGTAAAGCTTTTGATAATTTCTCCCATAGTATCCCTCTGAATAAAATGTCCAGCATAGAGCTGGATAAACACAGCATACTCGGTATTTGCTGCTGAAGTGAGCCATAACACCATTCTTCAAAGAGGAAGTTTCCACCAGCAGATCAGTATAAACTATTTACTTATTGTAACTAAATACAGAAGCCTTCTGAGTTTCAAACACACTGGCAACATACCTCCATCGACTGCAGGGAACTCAGTACACATTTGGGATGAATTTGGTACTAGGAGTTTAAAGCTTGAAGGAAAATCCAAAGGAACCAAGGGAAATCAGGAATATTGAATTAATTCCTGATGCATATGTATTCTTTTATTGAATTGCCTCCTTCAGGGTTTATTATGGATGCATAACTTTTTTGTTAGAAAAACTTGTTCAAGATTCATTTTTTTAAAGACAAAGAAAGAGCCATACCATAAAGGATTATAAAATTATCTTTTATATTAACATACTGTTGAGACAGAAATTTTGGCCAAGATTATAAAATGATTAAGTAGTAGTCATCTCTACTCATGGAATGTGAAATGTTTTAGACTTCAGTGGTAATGGGTGCCTCAGGCTGTAAGATGTTCTGCCACATTCACATACATCTCACATCTCTCCTTGTAGGCTTGTATTCTTGGGGGATGTTAGGAGATAACAGCAACCCATCAACAAGTCCTACCAGCAGCAGCCAAAAATCTGCTGCTGACAGTTGCCATGACCAACTAATCACCCTCAAAATTAGGTCAGCTGTTTATTTACCAGATAAACAATTACATCACTGAGAAGACAACAGAGAAAATCAGCCTGTGATCCTTTCATAAAAGATGGTTAAAAAATACATATTTAAAATTTTAATCTTCCAAATAAATGTCCTGTGTTCCTGTACAGACATATCAATACATAGGTATGGAAATAAGAATGAAAGAAAATATATAACTCATAAATCTGACTTGCTGAATGGATTTAAAAGTGCCAAATATGAAATATTTATCCTTAAGACAGTGTAATTAGCATCCAATACTGAGAATGTTTCTAACACCAGATGTTGTTCTATTTAACATGGCTCATCATACCTAAGCTTTCCTCAGTAACTTGTGAGGACCCTATCTAATTAATAACCCTATTTAAGCAGACTGAGCTTTTAATTAAGGCAAAACCAGTGCTTGCAAGGCATTCATCTAAGAAGGTATTCAATCAAACACACGTTGCTTTGGTGGCCTTTGGGGAGTATTGTCTCCAAGCTGTTACTTAGGAGAACAGAGACAAATTTTGGCTGTGACTAGTAGATGCTGCAATAATATAAATAACATAATCACAAACTACTTTCAAATCATCAATAAGGGTAAGATAACCTAATAATTTTACTACATTAACTACGATGTAGAAGCTAGCTGCTCATGATTTGGATAGGTGCTCTCTTTCCTGGGTGCAAAACGTGCTGGAAGGATGAGACCAGAGAGTGGTGGTGAGTGGAGTTAAAACCACTTGGTGGCAGGCCACTAATGGCCCCCAGGGCTCAGTATTGGGGCTGGTCCTGTTTAGCATCTTTATTTATATGTATTGTTTTGGATGAAAACTCAGTCAGTTTGCAGCTGGCACCAAGTTAGGTGGGAGCGTTGATCTTCTGGAGGGTAGGAACACTTGGCAGAAGGATCTGGACTGGCTGGATGGATGGGTTGAGGAAAACTGTATGAGATTCAATAAGGTGAAGTGCTGGGTCCTGCTCTTCAATTGCGACAACCCCAGACAGCTCTACAGGCTGGGGACAGAGTGTCTGGAAAGGAAGGGACATGTGGATCCTGGTTGACCATTGGCTGAGCATGAGCCAGCAATGTGTCCAGGTGGCCAAGAAGGCCAATGGCATCCTAGCCTGTATAATAAATCATGTGAGCAGCACCATGGGGAAGTGATTGTTCCTCTGTACTCAGCACTGGTGAGGCCACACCTTAAATTCTGTATTGTTTTGGGCCCTTCACTACAAAAAGGATATTAAAGTTCTGGAGCATGTCCAGAGAAGGGCAATGGAGCTGGTGAATGGTCTAGAAAATAAGTCCTATAAAAAATGGATGAGGGAACTTGGGTTGTCTAGCCTGGAGAAAAGTAGGCTTGGGGGGACCTCATTGCTCTCTACAACTATCTGAAAGGAGGCCATAGTAAGTTGGGGTCAGTCTCTTGTGTCATGTCTCAAGTGAAAGGATGAGAAGAAATTACCTTAAGTTATACATGAGGAGGTTCAGATTAGATATTTGGAAAAAAATCCACTGAAAGAGTGCTTAGGCACTAGAATCAGTTGTCCAGGGAGGTGATGAAGTCACAGTCTCTGGAAGTGTTCAAGAGGTGTCTGGGTGTGGCACTTGGGGATATGTTTTAGGGGTGATTATAGTGGTGCTGTTTGAACTAGATGATCTTGAAGGCCTCTTCCAAACTTGATTTTGTGGTTCTGTGATTCTCTGTTTTATTTTTGGTCACTGTTGTAGAGTCTTGAATACTCCATTTTTTGTGTCCAGACTGGAGTGCAGCAGGGCTTCCATGCCTGTTTTCATGTCATCTGCCTGGCTAACAATCTTTTTTTCATTGATAGTTCCTTCTCATCTGCACACTCCTTTTTTTCCTCCTTCCTAGCACATGGTGCCTTCCCTATCTTCAGTGATTTTGCCAGTGTTCCCAGCTCTTTTTACCCATGTACTTTGTACAGTATGTTTGCACAAGGGAGGGCTAAGTTATTTGAGTGCCCTGAGGAGCATCTATGTAGCACAGTATGAACTAGTCCAGATAAGAGTGAAGAATACTTTCTTAGCTCTGTGGAGGATATTTTAATTAAATTTAAAAATTTATGGAAAGTATGCTTTAAAATTAAGTAATTTGACCAAATATGATCAGCTTCAAAGCCATGATTCATATTTCTGAATTCAAAAAATCATTTGCCTATCATTTATCAAGGCCCTGTTGCTTGAAGGAACCAGAATTTTAAAAAGGAATGGGAATATTTTCTGCCAAGATCCTGGCTTGACCATATTATTGAATAAGCCTTGTAATAAATATAGAAATTAAACGGCTCCTTTGTGTGCCAATACTTTATTATTTATCACAGATTAACAGATGCTATAAATCCTGTGTAGACTTCTAAGACTATCATTGCCATCAACTAGTTTCATCCCTTTTAGAAACAGCATGTGCTCATCCCTGCATTCATGAGCACAGTGTATGCACTGGTCTAGTATCTCTGATAATAATGGGGGGGGGGAAATAAGTATTAGTCCTTTCCAGAATAACACCTTAGAAAGAAAACATTCAAAAAAAAAAAAAAAAAAAAAAAAAAAATTGACTGAGCTTGCATTGTGAATATTATACTATTTGTTCTGTGTCTCAAGAAAAGTTAAAAAAGCTAAGCATCCTTTATAACTTGAACACGGACTTAAAATAAAGCAATTAAGCCAGATCCAAGCTCCTGCAGAAAAGATAAATTAAAACCAGTTCAAAATTAAAGATTAATGGCATACTGCTTGTATTTGTGTGAATTTATATAGCACTTACACAATCTGGTTCAGTTATTTTCAGTCTGCCTTTAATTTTATCAAGCGGTCATGTTTTCGCCTTAATGCTTACACTCCTCAAATGTTGTACAACAATTTAAAACAATTCATAATTCTGAAATGACCTAAGATAACACTAAGGACTCATACCATGTCAAACCTGATAACATTTCCCATTGAATAAGAACCCCTCATGCCATAGAAATTTAACTAAGTCCATGAAGCATATAGATTATTCTAACAGAAAATACGACAAAAAGATGAGAGATGGAGGAAAGAAGGTACAGTTCACATAAGAGACACAGATTTTGATGTTCATCCTGGAGATTTAATATGGGTACCGCTTTGCTAACAAAGCCATTTCCTTTGCAAACTAGGAATAAAAGGAATTGCAAGGCCCTTCAGATGCATATTGAAAAATGTCGTATAATAATTACTAAGCAATTATACCAAAAATCTGTGCATTCCTCTTTAGATCAGTTCCTAAATGCAAAGTTTTGCCTACCATAATAATTTTCAGTCCTCTCTAGGAAGAATACGAATTCTAATGAAACACTTAAAAAAACAATGAATAAATCATTAAGTTAATCCCCCTTGATAATGCATGTGCTGAAAAACTTAATTCCTAATTTCCATTGACACACACACAAAAATGAAATTTTCTTTTCATAAAAACTAAAATAGCAGATGTGAGGTGTTTTTATTAAAATTGATGGCAAGCAATAAGTCTTTAAAAGCTTCTAATGCTATATATGGTATGCAAGGTATGAGCAAATCATCCCTATGGAACTGAGTTGTGATGCTAGTTTACCAGTGATTGCTAGTGATTAAGGTTTTATTTTCTCTATTATATTAAAAAGTGAGAAAGGAAATAGCAGCAGTAACACAACAGCTCAGGTCTTATTATCATACTCTTTGTTCATGAAACCTATTGAATGTCATTGACAGTCATAAATATCCAGAGGCAAATGTAAAAGTATAAAGGGAAAAATCTTAACTCTCAAATTATCTAAAGAATACAGTAGAAGAAACAGTTCATTTAATTTTTGTTGGTTGTGTTTATGCCAAATATTAAAATTTCCTGTTAGGCAACACTAAATCCCCTCATCAAAAGAAAAACTAAGATGCATATTTGCACCAGGGTGTATAAACAAATCCATATAAAAATCAATCACAGAATCAATCACAGAACCATACAGTTCTAGCTTGAAAGAGATCTCATGGAAAAAAAAAGAGCGCCATAAAAAAAAAAAAAAAAAAAAAAAAACAAAAAAACAACCGTTTTACCAACATTATACAGGGACTTGAAAGTCTAACTTGAACTTCAGCATGCTTATATATAGGATATATATAGATAAATAGAAAGATTGATGCTAGAGAAAATGTAAGGTTACATTAAAAAGGATTCAAGCATTGAAACAGCCCTCAAAATCTTCCCTGAATGTCATACATATTATTTTACCAAAATATTTGCTACTATTAAATTTTAATTTTCTTCCATTTTAAGATAGATAAAATACCAACTTTGATACTTTGAACCTTATGCAACCATCAGGCTATTGTCTGCTCCAGGTATTTTACATAAGCTGAAGGCTATAGATATACATAAGCAGTACCACATTGCTTTGAATTAATCAAGACATAAAATGAGAAGGAGCAGAGCTCCACTTTCTAGCTAAAGATGTGGCAAATGTAGTAGGGGGAAAAAAGTATAAAACAAAGCATTTGCAAGAGTATGTGGAATAAAAACATCTCAATTCCACTTCATTCTATGTAGTTTTATTTCAGAGTAATATAATCAAGATGACAGGGTTGGCTAGTGGCAGGGTTCTGAAAGAACTCCAGATTCCTGATTTCCACTCGATTTCCTCCATGTTGAAACACATCGCATCTTCTTCAGAAGAGCAATTGTATAATGGGGAAGCAAAACTTCCAGAGGCAGAACTTTCTGTCACTTCAGCAACATGCTTCACACCTCACACTTTGATGAGCAGATCAACATAAAGAAACATAAACTGAACATAAAATACATACCAGCTCATTCTTTCTTACCTAGAAACATGCCCTAAAAAATTACCCATATTTGTAATGAGTGTTTAATGAAATGAAGTGCAAAATACAAACAGATACCCATTTCTGTAGCAAATTGAATCCTTACTGTTTTATTCCATAATGGCCATAAAAATACTTTCAAGAATCTTTAAAAACATATTTTAAATTATTCCCTTAAGCCTACTCATATCTGCCTTATGATGAATGTGGGAGGTTGAGTGAGAGCAGTTTATATGCCAAGGAGCAGGAAAAACAAAATGACAAAGGACAGATTTAATAATAGGAAAGAGGGTGTTAGTTACACATTCTTATGGTTTCTTTTCCCTAAGTATGTCTCATGGCCCTGTTCTTATTTCCTTAAACTGTAGCCAAGCAGAATTTTTTTTTCTGTGAAAGGAGACTACTGGTTATAATTTGTATTGGTTTTTGCATCTTTTTTGGTATCTTTATGTCTTTAAGTATCAGTTACAGGCAAAGGACTTTACTAATCACAGTATTTTTAAGATGTTTGCCATCTGAGTTCTACAATTGAATAAATTCAATAACTGTAATGTTAATAACTATCATTACCTAGGTTAATTTTGCTGCCTATATCCTAGAAGTTTTGTATTCCCTTAATTATTTTAAACTTGCAAGGAATAACAAAATATTTCCTTGGTCAATATAATTTTCAAAAGCATGCTTGTCTGTATTTAAATCTTATAATTACAGAATGATTTCAAAATAAATTGAAGTACAGATTTTCATGGACTCTGTCACAGTTCTTCAAAAAGCACTTAAAAGATGATAATGATTTTAAACAAGTAACAAACAATTGACTGAGCAAGTGTGCTCAAGTGTTTATATTACGACAGCTTGATTGGTTCCAACACACCTTCTCAAAACACCATAGCAGCCTATCAGGACATTTATGAGCTAGGAAAAGACCAGACCTTCTGAAAACCTGCACCAAGGGTACATCTCATGTGCAGGTTATAAGCCAGAATCACAGAGGGAAACATCATGACATCCGAGGGATGTTGTATTAGTCAGCTCAGAATCCAGCCTCACTGACTGCTGTCCAACGGGGATAACATGCAGACCTTTTCATACCACTGAGCATTAATTAGGCTGCTCGCAGTCTTCTTTGTGCTACCAGTTATAAATATTAATAATGTGGAATGTTTTATTCATTTCTCTAAGTGGCAACTTTAGGATTCTTCTCATTCTACATGGGCTTCTACAAAACGTCACACCAAAATGTTCAAAATCAAAAAAAAAAAAAAAAAAAAAAAAAGGTAAAATTACTTCTACCTTTTTCATGAAGGTACAAGTGAGCCACATAGTCACATGTTACTGTCACTGCATTGGTAGTTGCACTCTATCTTCTGAGAGAAGATTCCTGCTGTTTAATTCTACACTACAATAAACAGATTCCTGCTGTTTAATTCTACAATATCCCTTTTGTTCACCACATAAAGACCAGGTTAAATTTTTGATTTTCAATGCAATTAATTCAAGTCAGTCCCAATTTCCCCAATATTGCCTCAATTTTGTATGGTCCTTTTTAATTCAGGGACACAGATTGCATACATATTGTATATGCCTTTTGTTACTGTAAGACAATCTCATGGAGTGGCCGATATCACAATTTATAACCAGAACAAAGCAATTGATGCCCTCTCACTTTAATATAGTAATTCCTACTCACAAAAATAACATTTATGTCTGATGTCTGCTTTGCACCTCTAGGATTAATTCATCTGATAAAAAGGTCTTTTTCCTACTTAAAATGCTTTCTTTGGATAGCACAAGACATCTACTGCAGAGCATGCTCTCTTCAATGATTGCTAAAAAAATTTAAATCAGCAAGCTGAACTTTAAACATATACTTCTTGGATGCTTAAGATGGAAGCAGTGGATTCAATTCAAGTTGTCTGAATGTACATTTCTGTAAAAGAAGGTAGCATTGGAGAACTTCTATTTCTGCTTCAGCTGTACTCATAGGTCACAAATTTTGTGCAAATTAGTTCCTCTTATTTTGCTTCATGTTTTCTTTGAATAAAAAAAAAAAGATAAATTCATTTAAATGATTTAGGCTTGACAGCACAGAAATCTGCAGCTCCCTCTGCAGGAGAATTGAACTGCAGAATTACAAGAGACAGACAGTACTTGCAGAAAAAGAGCTGTATCTCCAAAGCTAGGGAGAAAAATGCTCAGGGATAGGAAAAGCTAGTGTTTTCTCACAGAAAACTCCTTTTTGTAGCTGTCAGGATGGGCTGCTGGCTGCAAGGGTCTAGTAAAAAGATATTAACCAATAGGGAGGTAACTATGATCCTGGATACAAGAGTGGGCCAGAAGCAGAATTCAGAAGAGTGTTACAACACACTAAGAATATAAGAAGAAGACAGAAACTAGACTAAGGAATGAAATTTGGTGAGTCTTCTTCTGATAAGTCTTACCTACAATGTATTCTCAAACCATCAAGCAAAGTCAAGAATGCATTATACTAAGCATCAAGAATCTGCAACAAACTACAAGTGATTTCAAATTCCTTGCTTGAGAAAGAAAGAAATACTAGGCAATTTGAATTAATCTGGATTTAGTTGAAATTTCACCAGGATTAGCTGGAATCAAAGGAAATCAGTCTTAACCAAGTTGCTGGATATAAATTCTTGCTATGTCTACTTTGCTTTATGGTTGGTCAACTAGGCAAATATTACTGAACTATTTATAGGATGTTCTCGCTTGGCAAGCCAAGAACATCACCCATGGTTACAAGAGGTATTACACTCCTAAAGTGAACAAAGTTTTGGATGTGCTTAGGTAAGGCAAAAAAGCAGGACACTAAGAAAGGGTAAGAAACACTTGAGGATTCCCCAAACTAAACACTTAATGCTTCTGTGGTGAGAATGTTATTCAGAACCCGCTAACTCAGTGGCAGTTCTCTCAGAAGAGTTTCTAAAATAACATAAAGTATTTCATGTGGCTTTATACAGGAAAATATCCTAAGATAAAAGGATTATATTTCACACAATCTTTAATGGAAATACTTCAACTGTGAAGCCTCATAAAAACTTACCAAGTAAAGGAGAAATTAATCCAGAAAAACAGTTGTTAAGGTTTTGTGCTGGAATAAAGAAAGGTAGGGAAAACTGTGAGCAGCTGCTCATGACACCACAGTCAGAAAATAATCCAATTCTGTAACTAAAGCATTGAGTATTTGCAGAATTCAATGGTATTACTCACATAGTTACTCACCTCTACATGACTAAGACTATGCAAATCCACCCCAGACAATGAGTGTACTCAATGGTATAATTCTACTTGTGCTTCACACTTCTTTAGTGAAATGTCATCCTTTTTTCCTGGGAAAATCTCTCCCTTACCAAAACAACTCTATAATTTGGTGCCCATCCAAATTTCAAACCCGACAGACAGCTAAAGGTACCAAGAAGAGCCATTCACCCATTCAGTTTCTCATGCCATCCCACCACTGCCAACACTCAGTCCCCAACCACAGTCCTGGTAATGTCAAAGGACTGCTGAGACGAATCCAAGTAAGAGACAGAAGTATCACTTTTTTATGACTCAGAACAGTTCTCAGCACGAATTTTGAATGAAAACATGCAAACCAATAAGCAAACAAAAGAAAAAAAAAAACTAAAAAAAAAAAAAAAAAAAACCAAAACAAAAAAAAAAACCCATCCCCACCAAACCACACCACAACCAAGAAACAGCAACCAAATTTTTTCTTATTCTGAGATACATGTAGATACAATAAAAATAACAGCAATTAAAAACGCTCCATTTCTGAAATTTTCAGCATTACAGACAGAGGGAAAACGCTCAGGCTCATGCTATGGCCTATAGAAACAAGACAGACTTTCCCAAAATCTTGTTTAGGGCAATTTTTGGTAAGATTAACTGGAAATGTGGCAACATTATTGCAGAGAGATGGGCACATATTTGAGATGCACAGTTTATTCTGCCTTTGTTTACTAGATTCCCTGTGAAGCAAAAATTGGCACAAGGAAGACACATTGCTCTGATAATTTTAATTAAAGTTTGTAATGCATCAGTGGATACCTAAACCCAAATATCAAACTCATCAGCTGTTCTGCTACTACTCCTTCCCCTGAAACACACACAGCATATGAAATGGAAATAGCTTAACCATAAACCTTCATCAGCTATAGAGCTGATTTCAGCTTTTTTTTATGGGTTAGAGCATATCCAGGAGCCCCTCTGTCATATGCTATTGGAAGCAGAAAAGGTTAGGTTCAATCTGCCTGGGAGTCCCTTCAAATATACATGATAGGAAGAGAACTTTCCCAGAGCCAAGCACTTTATTCCTGTCTCCTGGCAACTGACATAGAATTTCCTTGAATAAATGACTAATCAAATTGTACACAGAAACTCCTTCTTGGCAAAACATTTTATAAAGAGCAGACAAATCTAAATGTCATAGAAAATGTTGCCATAATCACAAGTGGTTTATGGTTAATGTCATGAGCAGTGCCAGAACATCAGGATTTATGAAAGGTAACACACATGCTCAGGATTATATATCTTTCTCACTTTTCCTATGTTCCTCCTTAACTCCACATTTCTCACATCCCTTAAACTTGAAGGCATGCTACCCATTCCCTGATGCCAGTCTTTCAGTCTGCCAAATGAAAAATGCATGTTTTATTCATTCTCAAGGGTTGCAACCACCAGGCTCCTGTGTGCCACCCCAGCCTCTGTGAATGAGCATGCAAAATCAGCTCCTAATGGTTGCAGTTGTAATGTCTATATAATATGCAGGCACATGTGCACTATCCTCTCTTTCCCATCAGGATTTATTCCTTAGATGGTCCAGCTGCAGGCTGGGAACAGATCAAAAACAACTGAAAACTTATTTAGAGAAAAAAATCTTGTTTATATAAAAGAAAACAAATAGGAATTCCTCCTATGCATCTAAATCCAGAAAAAAAATGGAAAGAACAGAAAAATACCAAACTTAATGCTGAAGAATTTTATTAATTTCAAAAATTATTATTTGTTCTTCCTTAAAATAATTAGACATATTCTTGCCAACATAAGAAAACATGGTACATCACTGGTACACAAAAAGAAGGGTTCCATAATGCTTTACAGAGAAAGTGAAGCTATGAATAAGGTCAACATAAAATTATAAACCTTTACATTTCCCTCTGTTCTTTTCCTTATAGACTAGCCATTAAAGCCAATGTCATCTTTTTGCTACCCTGTGATTTCCCACCACTGTATCTGTCATGATTTTGTTATGAATGAGTGTTGGAGATCTTAAAAATCATCAGCAAAGTTATCAGCAAAAGCCAGATTCAATATTAAGCGGCCACACAACAAAGTTTTTTGGCAAAATTCACTTTACTATTTACGGACAGTTAAGATGTACCAAGGAAAACCAAGCAGCAACAAAACCAAACAAAATCCAAGCAATCAAAACAGAAATGAACTGGGAACTATTTAAGGTGTGTGTATGTGTGTGTGTGTGTGTGTGTGTGTGTGTTTAGGTATATGTGACAAAAGGACAAGTGCAAGGATAACAAGGAATACAGCTTAAAAGTTTACGAGCACTCAACAGTACTTTAAGTTATAGTTTAAATCTAACAAATTAACAAAGGAACAACACTTATGTCTTACTTAACTTAGCCTTAATTTATAATTTGACCTTGATCATTTAACAGAGAAATAACACTTAACAGCATTTAATCTAACTTAAAATTTCAAAGTTATATTTAGCAACTTGGCAAAAGAACAACACTTAGCAGCATTTAAATAAAGTTTAATCATAAGCCACAAGCTTACAGGTCTAACTTAGACATCTAAGTTACTTAAACATCCAGTAAAGCAGAATTTCTCCCAGATTTGCTATAGCACATGCACAAGTTTATGCATCCAGACATAGAGTCAGTGCAAGCAAGGTACCTGTAAAAAATTCCCCACAGTGGTCAGCAAAGTACTCACTTTGGATGCCTTTACATCTGTCTCCCAGTGGGTGACAGGTGGTGCCTCGAGGAGAGAGGGCATGAGCCCAGGAGTCAAGGTCATTCAGTGAGCATCCAAGTACAGCAAGCATGGGAGGTGGCTGGCACTGAGAGGTCCCCTCAGGGGAAGGGTGCTGGTCACAGCCCCTGCAGCCCAGGAGAGCTCCAAGGGTCTCATTTTGGAAAGCTGTTTATAGGGTCTCAAGGGAGTGGGCTTTAGTCATAACAATGTCTCATACATGCCACAGTTGGGGTCAGCTTTGAAAGTGTGAGAGCAGGGATGCTATGCCATCCAGGGAAGAAAAACATTTTCCAAGGCTGTTTATATGGAAAACAGGAGTTCATTAGCAATTCCTAGGAGCAGACAATATTTCTGATAATCTGGGGAAGAGCTGAGCCCAGGTGCTGTTTTTCAAGGCTGAGGCCTCACAACCACTTCTCAGATCACACTGCAGCCTGGAAAGTATGTGTGGGGGGGAATGTACCACCACCAATTGTTCCTTCAAAACCACAAAACCACTCTTTAATCATAATGTAAAATAGATGCAGATATAGAAGTGTGACTATAAGACAAGTAGACTGGTTTTAGTTGTTTAAAACTTAGCTAGCCATTATGCAATCATTCCAAAACTTTTCATTCTTTTTGTCTGCCAGATTAAATTTTGGAGTGAATATCCCCACAAAAACATCCAAGTCTTTCTGCAAACAAGGAAAGATATTGGTTATGTTCAAACCAAGAAGCATGCAAATCTTTGAGAGTTCAAGTACCTCCACCATCTGGGAAAGATACAAAATACTTGATGAAGCATTTCTCCTTGCTTCAGAAAAGTTTTAGCATCCCATGAGATTTTCCCTAAATCTGAGCATTTGAAGATTTCTTCCTATGCAGTTTTTCAGAACAGCATATCTATGCTGAGCATGTTCCATCCCAGGAGAGTCAGAAATTCCTCAGACAGTCAGGGACTGTTCCTCCCCACCACTGCCCCCCACCATCCCCCAAGGAATAATCTGATTCTGCATTCAGGAAATGAGAGAAAGGAGGGTGTCTGGGGATTCCAACAGACCCAAAGTGGGTATGTATCACAATTCATATGCAAAAGGCTATAGAGAAGGTTGCACTGCTAATATTAATGTCAGCATTTGAGTATTTAAGCATAACATTCTGTAAATTGTATGTAATTTTCTGTAAATTTGGAATACAAAGATCCTTTAATTTCTCTCTTTATATATCTCAGACTGTTGCTATTGTGTATTTGCAGTTATTTCAGAGGAATGGCTCTTCAGTTCCTTCTCCTAGGAAACCTTGTCATAGACTAAGAAACCGTTTAAGTTGGATTGGGGCTTTTTTTCTTGCTGTACATATTTTTTTTCCTTTTCATCCCTTTAGTGAGCTGACCCTGGCTGGATGCCAGGAACTATTCTATCACTTCACTTCTCAGCTGAACTGGGAGAGAAAATGGAAGGCTTGTAGGTTGAGATAAAAACAGGGAGACATCAATAGCCAGTTACTCTCATGGGCAGAACAAACTCCGGGAAATTAACTGAATTTATTACCAATCAAATCAGAGTAGGATAAGGAGAAATAAAGCCAAATCCTAAAAAGATCTTCCCCCCACTCATCACTCTCTCCAGGCTCAACTTCACTAATTTGTCTCTCTCTCTCTCTTCCTCCACAGAGGCACAGGGGGACAGGTAATGGGTGTTGTATTAAGTTCATCACATGTTGCCTCTGCTGCTCTCTCCTCCTCAGCAGGAGGACTCTCACACTCTTCCCCTGCTCCAGCATGGAGTACATCCCACAGAATAAGAGAACAGTCTGAGTTGGAGGAGACCTAAAAGGATCATGAAGCCCAGCTCTTAAGAGAATGGCCCAGACAGACAGTCCCCCATGAGAGTGCTTCTCCAGCACAAGTCTTTCCCACTGTAGTTCTGCAGGAGCTGCTCCAGGGTGGGTCCCTTCTCATGGGGTGCAGTCATTCAGGAACAGGCTGCTCCAGCACAAATCCCCCTTAAGGTCACAAGTCCTCCTCTCTCCACGGGTCCACAGGTTCTTCAGGGAACGGCTCCAGCTCAGGATTCCCATAGGGTCATAGCATCCTGCAGGCATCCCCCTGCTCTGGGTGGGGTCTGCTCCACCATGGATCTCCTAGGGCTGCAGGAGCACAGCTGCCTCACCATGGTCTTTACTGCAAGCTGCAGAGGAATCTCTTTCCAAGTATGGAGCACCTCCTACCCCTCCTTCTTCACTGCTCTTGGGGTCTGCAGGGCTGTGGCTCTCACATGTTCCCACTCTTTCTGTGGTTGCTGTTGTGCAGCAGTTTCCTCTCTCCCCCCTGTCCTATTGCTACCAAAACCTTGCTATGCAAATCAAATACAAACCCTATGAATGCATATCTATTCAAAGTTGCAGAGCACTTGAGCTTGAGTAGCCAGAGAGCTCCTGGTGGAGTGGGCACAATATAAAACCAAAAGCAAAGACCTCTACTTAACATGGAACACACTGTAGGAGTTTTTGCTTGTGGGAACAAAGCAGAAGAGAAGTGAAGGAGTGGTCACTGTGTAAAATCGCTGGTTGTGCATACTTGCAGTGTGGGTGGACCCCAGAACCCCATTAGCTGCTCAAGCTCAATGCAAGGCAGATTACAGTCTGACAGCAGCTGTCAAGCTTGATTCAGCCAGAAAACCACTGCGAGGAAACAGACACCTTGCACAGTGGTTTCCTCAGCTCCCAGCTCAGTTCCACTTGGTGGATCTTTGTGGCTCTTTAAATAATGAATCTGATTTTTTCATGTCTGATCTATTGATTAAATTTTGGGTTTCAAGTTTGAGCAGATCTTCCTGTGTTTCACGAGGTCTTATTTATGTTTTCTTCCAAGGCAAAAATGTATTGTAAGGCGGATTTATTTGCAAGGCAATGTTTAACAAAACAGTGTGAGATGTAGCTGATTAAAAATGCAGCCAACAATAAAGTGATTATCTTTCAGCACAGTGTGTGGTGCCATATGGTGACTGAGCAAGTGGGAAGAACTAATGCTTGATATGCAGCTCTGGTGATTTACAGTAACTGACTTCCTGTAGAAAATTACTTCTTCTTTCATAAAAAACTAATTATCTTAAAAAGTACATGTTTACAGAGAAAATTTATATTGATAAATTTGCCAGTGTAGTGTTCAAGTGAATAATGATCTACAAAAAGCTCAAGAGGAAGGTGCTTTTTGGAACACCTGTCTCGATCTGTCCTGCTGATCCTGATCAGGAAATTTGCTTGCGATAACAATGGCAGCTGTTTTTAATGGTTCTTTTTGTTTACTATATTTATAAATAGTGTATAATTGCACCAAATCAGGAAACATACATATGAGCAAAAATTATTATTTTTTAAAATTTATTTCTATTAATAAAACTGAAGACTTTGTAAAAAAGGTCTATTTCATTAACTCAGGGAATTTTCTCTTCCTACAACAGAGAATAAAACTAAACAAAACATAACAAATACCTCAAAACAAAACGAGGTAACAAAAAAACCAAAGAAGTGAGATTTAAAGCAGCAATCATATTTTCATGAAGAAAGTTTAATGGAAAATTTTTCATTGACTTGATAGAACCACATGTCTATCCTTATTAAATTCAATCAAAACACCTCCTCTCTCACTGTAGGATAAATCTAAAATAATTCTACTGTGTTTACAGATATCATTCTGATAGGCAGGGACTTTAAGAACTATACTTTTAGCCTGGTTAAACCATAGCCTTTATACTCAAGTGTCTTACTCCATAGATTAGATACAAAAATCTCTTGTGCACAAGACATTACAGAATTTCTAATATGCAAAATATCTGTCATGTTACAGATATGGATATCACAGTAGATGTTTCCATTATTCCTGTTTTCTGTTCAATCCTTTCTTCTATTATGTAGGTATCTAATGTCTTTTTATCTCCAGAAGTAATATATATATCAATTATATTATAAATTCATTCAATTATATAAGTGAATTCCTTTCAGTCAGTCAATCTCATATTGAAAAAACAGGCTGAATCCCACAGAGAATTTAGTGACTCAGAAAATGTTCTTCATTTCCCTCTGAAGATGACAAGCGCAACTGTCCTGTCTTCATCCTCCCAATTATTTATGGTCTAATTTCTCCTTTATTTTTTTCTTCCTCACAGTTATTAATATTTAATATTGTTTATATATAAATTATATAAATTAAAGTCTTCACATTCTTTCTCTACCTTAATTACTTTAAAGGCTCATCACCTTGGCAGAATAAAGCTGTCTGTTCCTTCTTTTTCCTTGTTCTTGCTTTTTTTTTTTTTTCTCCAGGAAAACAGAATCATTATTTATCACACAATTACATATTCAAATTCTTCCCCTTATCCTGTGCATATTTGAGTTTGGTGATCCTGTGTGGTGGCTCTATTTTCTGTAATTTTTATAAGCTCTAATGTGGAGTCAGTGTAAAGAAAGAATCATGCACAAAGATCCTTATGTCTACAACTGACTGATGAATGTCAGTACTGCTTTAATATTAGTGTAGAACAGTGTTAAAGAGAAGAAGCCTGACTGAAAATAGAAGTTGCAATGAATTTTTTTACTTGAATTTAATTCAAATTTAAAACCGATAATCAGTTGAATAAAGACTGAGGATATTCTAGCTGTCATTTAACAACACAGTAACCCACATTGCTTGAGAACTATAATGGAGGGACGTTTTATTAACTAAAAGAATAAAAGATCTGGGGCTTAGTCTCTTTATTCTGCATATATGCAAATCTTTAAGATCCACTGGGAAAAGAACATGCATTAGCAGAATACCATAAATCATATCCATCTGTTTCTCTACTAATTCACTCACAAAATTGCAATAAAATGTGTAGCTTAATATAAAAAATATGGTTTACTGTCTAGCTTTAACCATAAATTGGAAATATTTGCAGAATATTAGACTATATTCTGTCTATTATTCTGAATTTTGTCTCCTTCTTAACAAAACATAAAGAACTTATCAGCTAACACTAGTTCAAAGGTACTATGGTAACATGAGTAATGTTGTGAAAGTAACATTATTATGGAGATGCCCCAAAGAGCTCTATAAAAAGAGAAGACAAAGGAATAGAAAGTAGGGGGAAATTTTCAAATTTGTTAGTTTGTGTGTTTGTTTCTTGGGAGGTTCAAAAAATTAGAAAATCATAAAGAAGATAACGATCCCAGAAGACAATGGAGGGAAGGCAGAAGCAGTACCAGAGACCAGGACATAAATGTGCCGGAAACATGAAAGCTACAATTTTAGAGGAAAGGATGCTCCATTAACCTCTAGAATATCCTTTCTTGCCTGGCAAGTTTTTGTTGCAGAAGTGAAAGGGCCAACAAAGCAGCAAGGACTGCAGCATCTTGATTCCATGGATTCCATCAGAAGATGCAACTGCATATCTTATAGAAACTGGAAGGTGTTTCTCTTGTATTGGGGTGGAGAAAAAGAAAGGATGGAGGGCATGACATAGAATGAACACTGAAAGAGACTGACAAAGTCCTAGAGCAATTTAGCTTGAGAGAAATATCTCAAGATCATCTAGTCCAAGTGCTTGTAAGAAGAGTGGTTTACCTCAAAGATAGGTGAGATTGCTTAGTCTTTGTCAAGTTAAGTTTTGAGTGTCATCAAGCACAGATATCTCATACTTCCCTGGAAGACCAGGTTTTATTTTTGTTCCCCCTTATATGCAATCTAAACTTCTGGCAGAGGAATTTTAAATACTGATGGCAGCTGTCAAAATTGAATATGCTCAATGAGATGAGCACGTTTTATTGTGTTTTATCACATTTTGATGTATAATTAAAACAAAAATGTGGGTAAAACTTAAACAGAACCTAACACATTAAATAAGACAGAAAGGCTGTGCTTGTTTAATGGCTTCTTGTGAATTCCAGAGCCTTATTATGTACTCTACATAATCTGGACTTCTTTCCAAAATAGTACATCAGACAACCCAGAGATGGTGTCCTGAGCCTGTCTCTTCTGTGTGATTGCACCATGGCCTCACAAACATGTGGATGGAATATAAAAAGGCAGAGAATTTATTTTATTCATCTGTTCTCAAATCCATGTATAATCTCACAATGTAGATATTTTGATTTCAGTTAGATGACTAATTTTAAATACTTAAGCGCTTCACTAGGTAAATGTGAGAAAAAGAGTACATTATACCTTATTTAAATGTTCCCTGAGAATGGATCCACAGACACATTGAAAATCCTGTCAATGCAAGAGATTCTTATATATCACCGCCCTTTCTTACATGGCATTTTTGTGTCTGAGGATGTTTTACTGATCTGAGCATAGAAATTATGGAATCTGCTGGTTTCTAAGGTTAGGAAAAGGTCTGTAATTTACAACTGATTTTCATGGATCTTTTACAACTGCCTGTGTTTCAAAGTTTATATAACACAGATCATTAGCTTAAATTAAAATTGCCCATGCACATATAAAAAGCATAAAGGCTAACATGATTTTGCATAGGAAAGAAGAATAACATGGTTTAAAAGTACCACACTTGATATATAACAGCATGATGTAACAGAAACAATCCAAAGAAGTGGGAAATAGAAAAAAAATATTCCTTTATTCAACTCTGATTTACATAATTTTTTTACACAGATATGTTTAAATTCCTTAAGCTATATCTTAAACAAAAGACTACTACTAAAATCTGATTTTGCATAATAAGATTTTTAGTAATTATAACCATTTTATTCTTTCACCTCTGTTCTCACAGCACTTGTCATTAAGAAAATTATTTAAGATTATAGTATAGCATATTTGAGAAGAAGAGGTGATGTAATGTAGAGAAATACAAATTATGATAGGAAATTTAAAATAATTGTGACCTGCAGACTTACAGAAAATGAGGAATTTTAATATAAAATCAGCAGATGCTTGTCATTCACAAAGATGAAAATGCACAATGGACAGTCTTATTTCAACACTGCTCAATAATAAATCAACAGGCCAGACATGACTCAGAGTCTGCTCATAAATTAGTCTTTTGACATGGAACAAGGAGACACAAGGAAAAGGAAGGCAGAAAAGAGAAAAGGAGATAAATAGCAAAACCATGTCTCAAGTGGCTTTCTGCTCTATTACTCTTAGACAATTACATGAAATATTAAATAGTGAAATTACTGACAAAAAGAGTGTGTTAAACTAACATGCTGTAATGGACCAAGTTATTGAAATCAAGAGTAGATTGATGTAAGATCATTGTAGATGCAATTTAGTTCTGTAAGATACAGCAACAGGCCTAAAAGTGGTTCCCATTACACTTACAATCCCAAAATTGGCAATTTTGAGAATAATAGTATTTCTTATTCCTATTAAAATAGAAATAGCAGAAAAAAATTAAAAGTAGATTAAATTGCCATAACATTAGGAATTTACATGGGTCAAAACTGCATGACACAGAAATCCCACAATTTGCCTATAGTCAACACATCCAGGTCTGTCTGTTTGCCACCAAGGATACTGGTGCTTGATTTAGAGATCTCAGTTATGGGTTTATTTTGCACAGGACAAACCCAGCCCTGTTGTGCTTAATTTACAGTTGAAGGTGATGTTGGAGGGAGGTTGGCAGTGTGCTGTGCTCTGCCTGCTTCTGTTAAATGCATATCTGAGGTGGCTCAGTTAAACTCAGAGATCTGGCAGATCTCAGATTTTTAAAAAAAAAAACTTTTTAAAAAATTAAAATAAAATTAAAAAATACATCTTTTGAGGCGTTTTCTATGTATAACAAAGCAAATCTCCTATACTTCCAGGACACTTTTACCAAATAAATGGGGTTCAGCTTAAGAAATTCAGTTGATGAAACTGAGACAAAGATCTCCCACATCAACTTGTGTAGTGCAAGCCTGCAAACAAAACGGATCAGGAATTAATACTGTGATTTCTTTGACTGTTAGCATTCACCAGTTGCTAGTTTAGTAGCAGGCCAGCAGCAAAGCCTATCCAGCTGAGGGGTATTTTATAGCCGAAAATGGGGCTGAGTTGCAAGCTAAATAGCTATTTAAGAAACTTAAGAACCTCGTCTCATCTTAAATGCATTTTCAGTGTCATCCTAGGAAAAACTGTGAAGCAAAGTAAGAGAGGATGAGTTCCAGTAGTACAAAACTGAAGCCAGTAATAATACTTTTTTAAATATGTCAGGCTGAAGGAACAGGAAATTTTGGAGAATTTGGGAGTATTTTAGGGTGGCATCAACACCAGTGTTAGGAAATATACATGTCCTCACTCTGTTCTCTTATTGTGACTAAATAATGATGGCAAATTAAGTGTTAAAAATTTAAGGAGAAAAAGATAACAGTAAAAAAGAGGTATAATGAGCTCAATTAAGTATTCAGAAGCAACACAAATGAAATAATTTTAGTTTACTTCAGGAATTATGATTTTAACTGCTTTGTTAAGCCTCTGAGCATGGCCAGGATAAACAAAAAGCCTTAAATTTAGATTTAATTGGGAACTCATTAAACTGTTATGTAGCACATTCTGTTGCCTGTGAAGTGTTTAATTTAACATCACATTTCTCAGTCCAGTGTGAGCAGGAGGGACTAGTTTGGCTGGCACACTGAGTGCAGACCTGCATCTAGCATTGATGATCACAAACACTGTGCCAATGCAATCAGATGGCAATTGGTGGAGAAAAAAATCAGGCCAAATCTACTATGCTCAAGATGTTTTCATTTTGTGTGGGCTCTCATAGGCATGTTGTACTTAGAATTGGCATATTCCTATTTTCCTTGGATACCAGCATATTTCTGGAAATCAAAGAAACTTATTGTGCTGGACTGATTCAAAGGTGATAATAGTTAAAAAAGGATTTTCAGCTTCCAATACCAAAAATTTATGGGGAGAAGTAACATGTCTTAGTTTTTTACAAGAGCTTTTATGTCTCCTGCCAGAAAGGGGAAAGGGTCTGCAGAGATGAACAGTTGAAGTAGCATTTATACAGTGTGGACAGTAACCTGTGGGTGACAACAGTGACAGTGGACCAGGGTCAGAGGATAGATGGTGCATCAGTGCACTCTCTAATCCCAGCCACTGAAACATGATCCAGGGAGCCAAAATTTTCACCCTCTTTAAGGAATTATCAACCTTTTAGCTGCAACCCTAGACTTATGCCTGTCCCAAATTTCCAGTGAAAGGAGAATTACAAAAAGGCACAGACCAGAGACCAGGAGGAGCAAGCCCCAGAGAGTTTACCATAGGGAATTTGCTTTGGAGGATAACACTGAACAAAAAAAAAAAAAAAAAAAAAAAAAAAAAAGTCTGCAACGTAAATATCTAGTTCTAAAAGGACAGATGTAGATCAGCAGGCACTCTGGAGCAGTAACTCAACAGTTGACAGCAGGGTGAAGAACTTCTTCAGGTCAAGTTGAATCTCTTCTTTTTGATGGGTAAAGGCATGGAAAACTTGTCAGTACTACCACTACCACTCTTACAGTAAGTGGGATAATATTATGATGCTATTTCTTCACAGAAAGCAGCTGGGAAAGTGTGATTGTCCATTGCAAATATTCTTTTTTATCCAAATATTCGAAAAATAATGGCCAGCTTACAGAAACTCAGATTTTTTCTAAGTGCAGCATTTCTAATAATGAACAGTAGCATTGTTAGAATAATTTATTTCAAGTTAAAATTATTTCCTCAGAAATTAGTGGGTCACAGTTTAATGTTTGCTCCATCACATGGTAGTTAGACATGAATCAGATTTAGGCTTGAAAGACTGTGTCTTCTAATGAGACTTCACAGTTGTGGATGCTTCTACAGATAATCCCTGGAGATAATTAATACAGTTTCATTTAGCTTGACTTCCAGGTACATCTAGGTTCCTGTGGTTCAGATCTCTCCAAAGACCATGAGGGAACATTAACCTCAATTATTTACCTGGGCTTTAATAACTGCCTTCAGGACCTACTTACTGTGAACAATCTCCAGTGAAGGTACTCAGGAAGAAGATCTTTTTTTTTCTAATGATGGACCAAAGTCTTGAGGGTTTTTTTATGTTCTTAAGTCATATTGAAACATATTGATGAGGGGTTCCATTTGGCTGTGTTCTACTACTTCGAGTAGTCATTAGAAAGTGATTAGTACAATATAACAGACTTCCTGTATCAAGAGCCTTTGTCAAACCTTTTGAACTCATGTAATCTTCTTTTGAGTTATGTTAGGACACAGAGCTTGTAGTATTTCCTTTCTTTCAAACAGGCGACTAACTTCAACATTCAAAAGGACAATAAAATATTTCTGTCAGAATTTTATTTAATAATTTAACAGTAGAGATACAAACACATGGATTTTAGTCTTTATTAGTGATCTTGTTCTAAGATTTTCCCTGAGGTTTAACTTAAGAATACTTAAGAGTTCCACAGTCAGATAAGGCTCTATTGTATGACATTTGGCTACTTATGCTACAGTTCAGAATGTTAATCAGCCTCTGCTTAACACACATTAATTCAGACTGTAAGGGGCACCAGACATATCTTCCCCTGCATATTGAAGGCTAGAATTAGCTGAGGAGTTAAGACTTCTGTGCTGCAAATATTGCCATTTCTTACACCAGTGACTTGATTAGGGCCATACATATGCATAGGCAATATCTAGAAAGGATAATGAACTCCATGAACTTCAAGAGAGGCCCTTCTTTCCTGCTTCTCTTTGACTTCTAGCTATTTCCAGTAAGTCAGGCTATATTGTAAATTAGCAATGAGGACTTGACTATTTTGTCTGTACTCTGATATGTATTAAAGTCTCACAGTAGCATTATTTAACATTTCTTTTAGAATTACATATAAAATAAGGAGACCTTTATTCCTTTAGTTCAACATTGGCACTAAAGAAATGGGGATATATACAAAGCCAGAGAGGAAAAGTCCACAAATATCATAATCACAAAGGATAATGCAATTAAATACGAGCTGTGTGCTTTTTCTAACCCTCTTCTATTTCCAGAAAAAGGAATTAGATATTCTAAAGGGCAAGAAAAGCTGTGAGAGTAATTATTCATTACTCTACAAAATTCATAGAGGAAATTGCACTGTATGCAGATTTCAATCACAGAATGGCTTGGAAGGGACCATAAAGATCATCTCATTCCAACCTCCTCCTCACCATGGGCAGTGGCATCTTCCAGTAGACCAGGCTGCCCAAAGTCTCATCCAAAGGGAACTGAAATTTGAATCCTACTAGAAGGTTTTAATGTATTTTCTATAATTTTTTGGCATCTTACCATTATTTTACAGCTTGTTCATTATCATCAGCCATAACCCAGACAGCTACTGGGTTAAGACATCTGAAGTACTACACTAACTTCTGTTAGTAGTAAGTAAGTTAAGTTAAGACCTCTAAAGTACTACTACTGCTAAAGTATAGCAGCATTTATGGAACATACCAAACAATTACTTATATTTAAAGGAAAATATTATTACAGTGGTAATTTTTGTTGTCTCAATCAAACTGTGCTTTATAGATCTGCTACTTCGACTGAAATGCTCAGCCATGAACTACACTCTTTTTCACCACAATTGCATTTAGAGAATCAACATAAAATAACCAGACAACATCTTGCAATGATTTAAAGAGCTTTTTGCAATAGCTGTTCTATAAAATTTTAATGAGTACACACAAAGTGATAAACGTTAATGTATTCTATAAAAGGCAGACAAATCTGCAGGTAATTTTTGCAGAACTGCTACAGACTTTATTAAAAACAATATTTTACTGATGCTTATGAAACTAAACAGCTCCAATATCCTGCCAATATTTTATTTGCTAATAGTTTTCAAAAGTTAATTTTTGAAAGGAATGGAGAGAGAGAGAGAACAATTTAAATTCCATACTAAGACTTTCAGTTAATATCATTTACAAAAGAATAAAAAGCATAGCTGAAGAAGTTGGGTACTGTTCACGTACACTATTGCAGGTCACCCTCATTAAGCCCTAAGAGGGTACTGGGAACATCACAGAGTCTCCTGTGAACTTCCACAGAAGTTCTGCACCAGTTTAACCCCAGCCCTGAATCCACATGTAAGTTTCTTCAACGACTACAGGCTTGTGAACCCACTTGCATTTTCATCCATTCCCTCCAGCAAACAAAGGAGTCTGACTAGTGCACGACTGATGTGTCACAATAACATCCAAACTTCCTTACTTCAGATTCTTGGTCATGAAATAATCATCATAATAATATAAACAAACAAACAAACAAAGCAAACAGAACAACACAAATACACACACACAAAACAGAGAAGGCTGAGAAGCAGCTGAACCTACTTGAAATTATTTCTGAAATCCATGGTAATTATGTCACACATTAGCATTCTTCTTCTTGTGCTCTTGGACAAAACAAATCCAAACAGTTACTTAAGTTTTATTTTAACAACTGAAATTCTCCATGACAACCAGATGTAACTCAGAAAATGAAGAAGGGAGGATCATATTTCTTCCATACCTTAACATATTCAATCTCTTAATTCTTCTTTTCTTTAGGTGGCCCAAATTGTACTTTTGATAACTGCACAGTTTTAGAGGGTGGAATACTGGGTGACTCATGAGGCAAGTGGCTTGCACTGAATGTCACAAGGTGGGACATTCTCCAGCTGCTGTGCAACCTCTTTAACTTCCCAATTGCCTCCTTCTTTCCCTCTTTGGCCAGAATAGCTACCATCATCCATTGGATGAAATAGATTTTAACTCCCACCATGACTAAAATGAATTTTAGTTAGAGATATATCTATGCTTGGCCTTGCAAGCCAGTTTTGTGTCTTTGCACTTAGTATTTCCTTAACAAATGAGACATAGCAAAGCAAAGTATGTGTGACTTACGTGTCATTACCAATGGCAACACAGTTATTTAGGAAAAGCATCAGATTTGCACTTACATGTCCAGCAGTTTCTCTAGGCAACAAATCTACATAAAAATCCATTCTGGATGTAGAAATTTGTAGTAGTTGGAGTATCCCTGCTGTGACATGTTTAGATTCTCTGATACAAGCAGAAACAAAGGTGGCTAAAGAAATCATGTTGCTCAGCTTGCCGAGGATTTCATTCCCCTGGAACAGAGCGCAACATGCACTAACTGGGACAAATGACTTAATCTTCTCATCACTGCATGTTGTAAAATTACTTTTGGCTGAATGAACATAAAATGGGCTGTTCAAACCCAGCCAGTAAGCTTCATTTAAAGTAAAAAGGTAAAATTTTCAATGCAGGTTGCATCGTCTTGCTTCATCAATACATGATCAGGTCTATACTGAATGTTATGCAATATCCTGCAATTTTATATATATATATATATTTAAAAACAGAGAAAAACTGAATCTGATTAAATATTTGTCCTCAAATATTTTTATTTTTAAATCAATATTGAATTACACATCTTTAAAATACTTTTTGTCGTCAGATGCACAGAAAATTGGACTGCAATTTGCTGTCTGTAAAATATATCTTAGTTTCTTAATTCATGTCATACACTATATTGTCAAGGCATTTATTCTGCTTGCTTTTAAAAGACAATGAAATTAAATAATTTTATCCTTAAACATACTGCAATAGAGAGAACACATTGTTATGATCTGGGGAGAGTGCAATTGACTAAAACAAGAAATAGCAAAACTTATGGCAGAGTTGTACTTTGAATTAGAAAACCCAAGAAAAAGAAATTAATTAAATTATTCAGGACAAAGAACTCAGATGCCATTTCTCTGATCATTATGCTGTGTTCTGATATGAATCCAAAACATTGCCTTATTTTATTGCTATTTCATTCTGTTATGCTTAGCAGGAAGCCACTGCAGTCACTAAAGCAAGGTAGGTCATCTTCAGCTGCGTGCCAAATTGCATTCAAATAAGTTCAGAGCATTCTAGTGGCCAGCAATCACTAAAACATCCTCTATCAAGCCTCCCTTTTCTGTAATATAACCCACATGCCAGAACTGACTTTGAATTCAGTATGGTCATTTTGTTATTTCACTTCTATCCAGGACATTTCCTTTTGACTGTAATCTCTGGATTTTAGCACCAGCTCTGTGTTGTCCTTCACTAGTACTTGTCTGAAATGGAATCATTTTAATTTTTACATTTAAACTTTTCCTTAAGAATTTCTTAAGGATGTCTTTTTGCCTTAAAGTATACAAAATCATGTCAGATCTTTCTCTTATATCAGTTCCAGCTTTAAGAAGATAACCTCATGTGTAAAAACTATGTCATCAACATATACACCAAAACTATGAAGAACGAGGGTCTTATTCTATGTGAGAAGTCTAGCATTTAATTGTGTGCATGTTATACTGACATAAATGGACTGTAACCAGTGTCATTCACAGAATCCCAGAATCAAGGAACTGTTAGGGTTGGAAGAGACCCCTGGAGATGCAAGGCAGGTTCACCTAAAGCAGGTTACACAGGAATGCATCCAGGTGGGTTTGGAGTGGCTCCAGAGAGGGAAACTCCATGACCTCTCTGGGCAGCCTGTTCCAGTCTCTGCCTCACTCAAGGTAAGGAAGTTCTTCCTCATGTGTAGGTGGAACTTTTGTGTTTATGGTCATCACATCTCTCCCAGTTGCTGGGGACCACTGAAAAGAGCCTGGCACAATCCTCTTGGCACCTGCCCTCGAGACATTCATATGCATTAATGAGATCCTCTCTATCTTCTCTTCCCACACTACACAGTCTCTCCTTACAAGAGGTGCTCCAGACCCCAAATCATCTTTGAAATGGCCTTTCACTGAACCACTTCTAGACTTGCCTCATCTTTCACGTACTGAGGGGCCCAGAATTGGATGCAGCATTCCAGATATACCTCACTAGGGCCAAGTAGAGGGGGAGGATTGCTGCCCTCAACCTGATGGCCACACTCTTCTTGACACAGGCCACAGTCATCTTGATGCACTGTTCCTGATACAGGATGCCCAGGGTTCATGTTAGTTCAAACAGATGAGAAACAAGTGAAATATTGAAAAATTTGATCCCATATAAAATCTTTTCTCCTGATCCAAGGCCTTCAGAGTCAGTAAGAAACTTTTTGCTTATCTTGAGAGCTTATTGAGTAGATTATTATAATTTAATTGTTAGGTTTTTGGCTTTTTTTCTTGGAAAGAACTGAGATAAAATGCTTATTGTCTGAATTATGTTGGAATATCTAAAAGGACGGGAGGTTTTTCCTACTACCAAAATAGCTCCTTACAGTACTATGAGTTTCTTCCGTGGTTATTGATCTGTTTTAAATTAACATGATCAGAAATATACAGAATATGGGAATTCTAAAATTTAATTCTCCTAACTGTGGCCAAGTACTTCTGGTGCAGCAGCAGCTTCAGTTATAAATTCTACAATAATCTGGTCCTGGTGTCACAGGTAAAATTTTCTCAGATCAACTAGCTTGTAATATCAGGAAAGTGATATTATGAAATTTGACCATTCCATTGGGGATCCTTAGTTAATCCTCAACTACTCTCAGATCTGATCAGATTTAGATCACTTAATTTTAATTTTGTCTGACTATTGAGATACATACATATCACATACATATATATACAGATCATAAATGTTCCCAAAGAACCTCTGAATATTTTTCTTTTTAAATCTCATGTATTCATGTACATAGGTACCAAGTAATGATCATTTCCAGTCACTGTCCTGGGATGAATATAAGTCAGATCATATTTCTTTAATTATCCAGTCTTCCAATTGCACCTTTTTTCTTCATAAAGAACAAAAGAGAGTTTTCCTTTGCTGACAAAGCCAGTTGTATTCATTAGACAATGAATAGTTAATGAATTAGACAAAATGAAAAACTGGCTTGTTTTGAAAAAGTGGACAAAACACACACTGACTCACACACCTCTGGAAACTTTCTGTATAAAGATTGTACATTTAAACTGGCTGCAGTCAGATCAACACTTACAGACACTTTTTTGACAAATTTATTTGGGGGAGTCATTCTTTCCCATCTAAGTTTACATTCCCGGATAAACATGGCATTCTTTAAAAGCAAGTGTGTATTGCCCAAAAACTAGGTGGAATTCTTTGACACAGAGTGAATTGCTCATTAATGCAAAACAAAGCTTTTTCATTTTATTTGTGCTGCCTGAAACACCAAAACACTTCATGAATGGACAGCCTGGCACTTCTTGCAGGGTAAAGTCATTTAATTCCACTGAGCTCCTGATATATTGGTAATGTCAGGCTGTCATGTCATAGAACCTTTTCTCATGTGGAATGGCTTCCAGCAAGCAATTCTATTGCTCCTGGTCAAACCCTGTGCAGCACTCTGCCATGAATAGCTTCATGCATCCTGCACATTTATTTCCTGAATTATAGGCCATACACTGGCCAGATTCACATTTCATTTTGATAACATATTTTGTTGACCAAGGTTGAATTGCCATGACTGCAAACATTGTTATATAGCCTTTATAAATACGTTGAAGAAGTATGATTCAGTATTATTGTTATTGACTTAGGTTTTAATTTAAGTCATTTACTGGATAGCACTTATGTCTATCTGATCTTCCATGAAAAATGCAATATACAAAACATTGGAACACATTGGTTTATTTTTCAGCATATTGCCTTGGATGCCTCGTTTGAAAATCTGCATCTGAAATACTGAGAATATGCAAAAAGATGTACTGGAAGAGTGCTCATTAGAGCACATCTGCTTTGCGTCTGAGAAGGGCAGCGGTCTTGGGCAGGTTGTTTCATGTTTGTTTACAGAAGAATGTTCTCTTTCTGGGCACTTCAAGAATATGAAATACACAATTCAGCACATTGAGGTCAGCGATATTCTTTCAACCCTGGAAGCAGGAAAAAAGGGCTTTGTTGGTATGGGAGGAAAAAGAAACAAACAGCAAATTGGTCTCCCTAGTTTGTGTCTTTTTGCAAGAGAGAGCAATTGTGTTATGAAACAGGTTATATCTGCAAGGCTTTAGTAACACCCTTGCCTTACTCATCATAACCTTTTTCCCCTTCTCTATAACAATATTCAATGAGCGTTGCTGCATGAGATATCATTGCTTGAGCACAGTATGAGAGGAACACTGAAAAAAATGCATAAATACTGCACTTTGCAAGACTTTGTAAAGACTTTTCATAGGATCATTGTTGTATTCCCTTTAGGAATGTTTTTCCCCCAAAACCCCTCTCCCAGAAACTGTAACCGGCCTGGGTTACCTGCCCCCTGGTCTCCTGACCTATAGGATCGGACAGGTAACCTGACCCCGACCCCAAAGGTGATAAAAACCCCTCTCCCCCATGTGACTCTCTCTCTCGCTCCAGATTCCCTTCAAGGAATAAAGTCCTTGGAATACATCCTGGGGTAAGAGGGCCTCTTTTGTAACTCTCTCTACCCTATTCTGTAGTTCCCTCTTCCGATACTCCCCCTAAATCTGGGCTGGCAGCTTGTGGGGGGGTTAAAGGGACAGGAGAATCTACAGATCATAGAATTGTTTATGTTGGAAAAGACCTTTAAGATCTTCAAGCCTAACCTAATACTACTATGTCCATTACTAAACCATGTCCCTAAGACTACATATCTCTTAAATCCCTCCAGAGATGGTGAATTAACCAATTTGCTGGGCAGCCTGTCCCAAAGCTTGACCACCTGTTCCATAAAGAAATTTTTCCTAATATTCAATTTTTACCTTCATTTGCGCAACTTGGGGCCATTTCCTTTTGTGCTATTGCTTATTGCTTGGAAGAAGAGACTGACCCCCACCTCCTACAACTTCCTCTCAGAGAGTGATAAGATCCCCCCCTAAGCCTCCTTTCCTTCAGGTTAAACACCTCCAGCTGTCCCTTGTCAGACTTGTGCTCCAAACCCTCCCCCAGCTCTGTTCCTTTTTCTGGACACATTCCAGCACTTCAGTGTCCTCCTTCTAGTCAGGGGCTCAGAACTGAGCATAGGTTTTGAGGTGTGGCCTCTCCAGTGCTGAATGTAGACTCACAATCACTGCTCTGGTCCTGCTGGCCACACTATTGCTGTAACAGGCCAGCCTACCTTTCCTTAATACTTAGAATAAAACCACATACACCAAGCAAGCAAGCAAACCCGCCGTTACTGACAACAAAAAGTATAGAAAATAAATATAAATTCCAATACACAATGATTTAATGCATTGAAATAGTCATGACATTGGATGCAGAATTCTTGAATGGAAAAAAAAGAAAATACAAGAAATACATAACTCAGTGAAGGCAACTTAAAATCCAGTCCACCTAATTTTCTTAATTTTGCCAGCAGCCCACTTGTCTATATTGATATTAAAGCAAATTTAAGATTTTTAGCAGAAATAAAACATAAATTTTTCATTAAATTCATAGGATAATGTCACTGTCTTCCATATTTTCATGGTTCCATTTCTAGACTCTGCTGCTGCTGGATGATGCCTCAGGTTTATGTGCAAGCCCTGACTGTCCTGCTGATGAAACTGTCTACACAATGGACCAGAGAGAAGGAGAGTGTGGGCTTTGCATAAACCTCTAAAATTATTGCTTAGAAGATTCTTGGAACAAAGGCATTGCAAATAGATCCTTCTTGGTTCAAGTAAATGCTAGGGGAAATCTTGTCTCAATAAGATGAAGGGAAGCAATATGTGACTCTTTACTCCTGTAATAAGTGAAAAAGAAAGTATTTACAGTAACTTATCTATTCCAAGCCATACTGTTTTGAACTGAAAAGCTCTGCTCAACTCATTGGTTTAAAGCCAATTTTACCTCATCAAGACTTTTGCCTGTGGCAGTTACCTTGTACCTATTATGTCTATTTTCCCTCTGTCTGCAGGGAGAAAAGCATACTCTAATGCTTTGAGTGTTGCTACTTTCTTCACATCCCAAGAAATTTCAGAGGAGAGAATCCTAGATCTTCTCAAACGTCTGGATTTGGAAATGACAGATGGGAGTACTCTCATGCTTCATCTTATGTTCAATATTTCAGAATTAAAATCTGGGGAGGAACGGGGGCTGTTTGATTGGATTTTTTTTTTTTTTTTTAAATTGCATTTTAGATGCAGTTTCTACAGGTGCCATTTTCTCTTGGTAGTAAATAAAAATCTGATATGCTTCTAGATGGAATAGTTGGGCTTCAGGAACAGTGTTGAGCACCACTACCCCTGCCACAGATAGTCACACCACTGTCCTTCAGTCTGACTTCTTCTTTTACTTAAAGGATCCATGTTGTGCAAACATTAGCATTTGATAGAGGACTAGTTTCTATTTTTCTAGACTCTGGAAAGTCTGCCATGGTTAATGCTAAAAAGTGCTCCAGAGCTCAGGTAAAAGCAGTGTCTGACAGTGTTCTACAATCTGAACTATGCTTCAGGTGTGAAAGTCTGGATCTGGACCTAGTGTTAACACCCAGGCCAATATGTCAGGCCAGCTAGAGCTCAGCACAATTCAGCTTTTTAAAACTGAAAAACATGCACCAAAGACCTAGAAGCCAAAGCAACCGGACTATCTCAACGCTTTAATTAATATCCCAAAGCATGCTCTTCTCAGTCCTACTGATCATTCCTCCTATATCTTACAAAAAAAGCACATAAAGAAAGCTGTGGGTTGTCTGAGATGTATTTTGGGCAAGAAAACATATTTTTCTGCACATAGTAAAAACGATACTAGTCTGCAGAGCTGTCATTATGGTTTGAATGGGGGCAGAGATAAGGAAGTTAAAGTTTGTCCAAATTCTCTGCTTGTTCATGTGCTAATTTAGTGTGATGCTGGAGAGGAATAACCTCTGAAATAGTAATTTTCAGGTCTAGGATCTCAGACATTGCCATATTAAGGGAGATTTTGACCTTCATAGGATATATCAAAGGTCAACTACTGTTAAAGACAACACATTATTCCCATGTCTTCACAGCACTTTACAGACAAAGCAAACAAAGACAGGTTCCTACCCTAAGGATCTTGCTTCTAAATTAGCTACAATCAGCAACAAATATCAATAAGGATAAGGCAGAGGGACAAACAATTAGTTAAGGTTGAATTACTGAAATAATGAATGAAATAGTCTGGATATTTGCTGGCAATCCAATTCTCATGATCAGGAATGAAAATTATAAACTTAGATGTCTTTTCTTTTTCCTCAAATGTATAAGAGTTATGGTCAGAGAAAGAAACTGACATGAGCAATGATGCGTTGGATTTAGAAGATGCTATATTTTCCAAAATAAATTGTCCACAGTAAATCTTAACCTTTGCAAAAGAAGCATTGACAAGCATTCATTCTAACACTCAAGACAAATATTTTTTGCCTTATCCACACCTTTTTTCATGATCACCCTCTTTAGACATTTTTTAAATTGAGTTTTATTAGCAGAAGTGCTCAGAGATAGTCAATTTTAAGAAATTTAAGTCTAATACAACTACAAAAATTAAAGGGATTCACTTCGTTATGCATAGATACATGTGTGCAGCTTTTTTTCAACAGGAATAATCAGGCAATTGGGGGAAAGAAAAACACTATAGTTTCCATAAAATACAGTTTAAGAAGAAATGACAACATAAGGAGTAGTCAAAAATAAAAGATGGAAGTAGTTTTGTTACAAAAATAATTGAACCAAAATGTCCAGTGGGGAATTTTAGCTTCTCTGCTGAAGAATAATTCTACAATTCCAGTGATATTTATGCTGCTACAGCGATTTAGTAGCTGTAGAAATAGCTTTTCTTCTCCATATTTTGTTTATTAGATTTTGATTCCCTAATTTTATGTTATCAGAATTATGTAGTGACATCTTCTCTTTCCACAAACTCTAGAAATTCCCCATCAGTTGAAATAGAAGACTAGAGAATATTGCATAATGTGGCTGATTTCATTTCACAGTTCATGCTGATATTTTGTCTACTCTACAGAAAAAATCATGTAGTCTAGGAAACTTACAGATATGTTTAATGCTGATTGCTGATTGGAATATAAATGTTAAAAGTCGGAGACTGATAGAATCAAGGGCAAACTTTACTTCAAGATTCAGTCAAAGGATTGATGACTCAATTCAGAATATTTCAAAACCATCTAAGTACAGTCTTTATGTTTGGAAATACCCACAACAAAAGCCATCAGCTCCTAATTTCTATCAATAACTTACCCTTCAAAGACAGAATAATACAAATGTGGAGGCACTGCAAATTCTGTGTTAGACAAGATGTAACACCAGCCTCTACAACCTACACATTGCTCTAGGAAAATGAGGAGCAAATGTTTCAGGGAACAGCTTCATTCAAAGTACTGCAGCAAATGAAAGTTCTTCCATTAACAAGTGGCCAGTTTAAATCAACCCCTCATTTGTGAGTGACTAAAAGCTTGATTCAAAGCCCATTAAAGTAAATGTCAGTCTTCCCTTTGACTTCAAGGGGTTTTAACTTACAGCTGAAAATCAAAAACTGCAGACATCTGCTGGTGTCTGTTCAGAGGCAAAGATGAAACTAATTATTGTTGCTGGATTGGGTTTTGATGCTGTTTGTGGTGCAGGCAGAAATATGAGATAAAGCCCACCCTGTGCCAGTACAGAGGAGAAAAGAGTAGTGAGAAACACTGCCTACATAAATCAAGAAGGAAAGTCCTTTCTCCCCCTTACACCACAATGTTAATCATCCTCCACCAAAATGTGAGAGTTGAGATTTAATTCAAATACCATGCTGTGATAACATGACTCTAAAAATTTATTTGATACAAACTATTCAACTCCCCTAGGCTAATGACATACATCAGATAAGGACTTACCAATTTACCACTGGGTTCTAAATAGACAGATGAATCTTTATATTCCTAAATCAGCATGAAATTCATATTAGATACTTATGTCTCGAAACCTCTAAATCTAACTAGGTTTAGGCCATGTTTCTAAAATTGCCCTTCTACAGGTAGTTTTTTGGGACACAGATTCAGTTATTGTAAGCATACCTGATTCTGGAAGATCTTTTGCTGCAGACTACCAAATTAATTTCAGCAAATTAATGTTGTTTTTTTGGTTGTTTGTTTGTTTGTTTTTAACTAGTAACTGTTCTAGTTACAGTAAACTACATGTATGAGAACAGCTGAGAGACTGAGATTTGGAATTGGTAGGATCCTCCCCAAGAGAGATTTATCGTCAGGAAGCTACTGAATAAATCCTTAGAGGAAGCTATGGGGAAGAGGAATAATTAATTTTTGGAATGGAAGGTTGAAGTGTAGAGGTGCAAAGAGTAAAGCAGTAACAGGGCAGAATGGGGATATATAAAACAAACCAATTAGTGTTTCATCATCCATCTAGACAATAAAATTTATTTCATAATTGTAGATGCTATAAAAAATAAAAAATAATACTCAAGATACTTTTATATGTATCTAGCTACCAGGCAATTAGATTGGAAGAATATTTAATAGTTCCTAAAATATTTGCAGCAGTAAAGATTTCAATTCCTATAAGGATGTGGGTTTGCAACAGTGGGAAATCAACCAGTTATTGAATACCAAGCAACATGAGAAGCATTTCCAATAATAAACACAATTAGCAATGTAGATGAGAAATCTATCTGATTTATATGCTGCATATGCAATTATAACACATTAATAAAATGTTACCCACAGAGCAATCCAATACATTTGTTTACCCATGCTCTCAGATTAAGAAAGTAATGTTGTCAACCAACCAATTGTGGGCATAACATATTCAAGATTAATTACCATCTGCATGTGACAGATGTTAAATCTTCAATTTCACAGCAAGGCATCTATAGCTTATTTCCCTTGGACTGCTTCTTTCTATGATCAATAAATGTATCAGCCTAGCTGTTCATCTTGCCACAGAGGTCAGAGGAATGACAGAGGTACATCTGGTTTTGTGCCAAATAAGGGCACAGGAAATGAATCCTATCAAAGCAGAAAACAGCTCAGCTGCAATTGTCCTTCAGTCTTTTACTCAGCTGCTCATGATTAAGTTTTAATCATTTGGGGAATTTTCTAGCAAAAAAACCCCTCAAAATCAAAACCAAACCCCAAGACCAAACCACAAAAACAGCCTTTTTGCATATTTTCAAACTAGAATTCATGTTCAGTTTTCCTGTGAGTTGGGCTCCATTCCCCACCACACCTTCAGCTAATTCAATCATGCCAGTCTAAGAGCAGATTTCTGCTAGGAATATACTCACAAAACCTGTATTTTTTTTTTTATTGTTACTATTATCATTTCATTTTGTTGCATGAAGAAAGAAAATCAATTAATTGATTCATTTGAATTAATTGTCTTTTTTAGTGACCAGAAAATGCTGTCTTTGAAAAAAAAAATGAGAAATAAATTATAAGGACATAAAGACCTCACAAAACAATGCACAAGAATATTCGTAAATTAGGACTTGACCAAGAGTGATAAAACAGAAGTCTTGCTGTGACTAACCATATAGATCTCTACTCTTTAGCTGCTTCCCTACTTTGCTTAAATCTCTCTGCAATCTTATCACCCTCAGTATGTGCCACCTCGGTCACCCATGAGTGTTCCGAATTTTTTGCTCTGTGAAGATGGGAGCTTTAACACAGTCCTGGCTAAATAGACAGCTGTTTCTGTTCTGTGTAAGTTCCTTGGAAATGTCCAAAGGCACAGAAAGAGTCAAGGCTACAATTTCCTTCATCTGATGAAATGACAGCTTTGCTCAGCTCTCACATATATGCCAGGTCATCTAGGTCTTCTTCGATTGTTACTAACCTGAGGGAGTGACCCTTTCTATTCCCAACCCTTAGAGGAGTGCCCTAAGCTCCATGGAGTGCCCTGAGCACAAAATATTTCTCTGCTGCTGAAGATCAGTCCCTGTGCAGTCAGGTGTGCAATAGTCAGGGCAAGACAAAAGGCCTGACAACAACTGGCAAGGAAAGGCTTCTGGTCCCTGCCCTGAAGGGACATATTAATAAACCCAGCAGAACTCTAATAAAAAGTGCACATTGTTTGAAACCTTGCCTCTCCCTCAATATGTGTGGGGATAGGTTGCTTAGACCAGAATAATTGATGAGTAGATCCTCCTTTTACAGTCTGAGCTCAGTCCCTGTGGGTGTGTATAATGGTCTCAATTCCTCGGTGACTGATTTGGCTTCTGGACAATTATGTAAAACCAACATGACACTGGCACATGCCATACTATTAAGCATGCTCTTGGCAAGTGTTAGTTATATTTTTTCCCAAGAGTGGAGATGCCAGAAATTTCTGCACAGTTTTCTGAACTGCCAGAAGCCAATTAAAATGGATCTTCTTGTGAAGAGGGAGAGAGAGAGTAAATTAAGAGATCTAGAACTCCTGCAGAGGCAGCTGAGTAAGGCATTCAAATGTTTTTATTACATTAGACTGAGCATGGTTTCCTGACTGAGAGTCTATGTAATATTTCTGTGAGGCAACGCCTAAGTTAGACGTAAAACACGGGCACAGCCTCAGGATTTTTAAGTTCTACCCAAGAATCTAGATGCAATATATGCCTTAAAACATTTGCTTAAATAAAAGCTTTGGACAATTCCTACAGTCATAAAATTGCAGAATGGTTTGGGTTAAAAAGGACATTTAAAGGTCACCCAATCCAACCCCACTGCAATGCTTAGGGACATCTTCAACTAGACTAGGTGGTTTAGAGCTCCATCAATCCTGATCTTGGATGTTTCCAGGGACTGGGCATCACCACTTCTCTGGGCACACTGTTCTGATGTCTCACCAACTGCATTGTAAAAAACTTCTTTCTTATATCTTGTCTGAATCTACCCTCCCTTCATTTAAAACCATTATCCCTTATCCTGAAACAACAGGCCCTGCTAAAAAGTCTGTGCTCATCTATATTTAAGCCCCCTTTAAATACTGAAACTCAATAGGGTCTCTCCAAATCCCCATCTCCATGCTGAGCAATCCCAACTCTTTCAATCTTTCCTCTTTAGAGAGGTGTTCCATCCTTCTGCTCATTTTTATGACCTTCCTCTGAACCTGCTGCACCAGGTCTGTGTCTTTCTTGTTCTGAGGATCCCAGAGCTGGATGAGACGGGCTGGTGAGAACTCCAGGTGGGGTCTCACCAGAGCAAAGGGGCAGAATCACCTGCCCTGACTTTCTGCCCACACTGCTGGTGATGCAGCCCAGGATACAATGGGTTTTCTGAGGTGTAAATGCACATTGCTGGGCCATGTGCAGTATTTTGTCCACCAGCCCCCAAGTCCTTCTCATCAGGGTCACTCTCAATACCCTTTATCTCCCAGGCTGTATTGATAGCAAGGGTTGTCCTGACTCAGGTGTTGAATATCAATGCCCCAGTCCTCAAGTTAAAATACTGTGTATAAAAACAGAATTAAGATTGCACAACTAAATTTTACTTTGATTTTTTTATTCTTCATCACCTAATCAATATTGGCACTGTTACTAGGTAAGAAAATGCAATTCCCATTTTATAAAAGATAAAGGTAACTTCCATTTTATAAATGCAGAATTATAGAAAAGCATAAACTCAGTAATCTGTAAAAAAATTAAATTTATTTATATGTGTTCTAACTCTTTCAAATCCAAGGTGAATTCACTTCCACATTCTCTTTATTTTTTAAAAAAAGTTTCAGATATATTACAGTAACAATTGTGACTAACACTTCATTCTGTACTGAAGGCAAGCACGCTGCTCTCAAGATGTTACTTTTTGTGGACACTGTGTCCAGAACACAATGATTTTGAGAATCTGGTTTATGATGGACCACTTCATCTGCTTCCATTGACAGTGCTCTCTATAAAGACAAGTACACAGCTGTGCTGCTGGAGTTTTGTGCAAGAGGAACTCATTGACTTTGAACCTTTGTTCTTTTGGTTATATTTGTTTCGGTGGAAAAAAAGGATAAACAAGGCTCTGAATCACTTTACACAATACATAGAAAACTTGAAACTTTCATTTATACTCTTAGCCATGAACTATAGGAAAAACAGCATTGTCCACAGAAATACTGCTCCATTAAAAATAAGCTATTCTCACTGCTGTTGTTGCACCAACATTTAAAATGGGAACCAAGTCAAAAGTTAACACTGCTGTTAAAGACCTGTGGGGACCTTGCTGTTGTTGCTAGAGAAACTTAAATGGAAGAAAAAAAGGAGGTAGTGGAGTCAGTCTAACAGAGGGAGGCTCAGAGCAAGGCCAAAGACTTTGCCAGGGATCCATCCAGGAGCTGCAGTAAAGGCATTTCACATGCAAGACTCACAATTGGGCATGGGAGAAGAGGTGTTTGTTTCATGAGGTTTCTTTCAAAATCCAGACAACATCCTGATAAAGTTGTGATAAATTTCTGGCATCTCCATTCTTGGGAGAAAATATAACTAACACTTGCCAAGAGCATGCTTAATGTGTATCTCCTAACTTCTTTTGTAGTCATCCTTGTTTATTGCCAGCAGGCTCCAGAAAAAAAGTCAGTTTAGGTGTCCTGTATGCCAGGTAACTTGCTATCTAGTGGAACGGATAATGCTGATTTTTTTCTTTAGACTTTTAAATATAAAATTTGTATTGTGATTCTTCTGTACTTCTCCATTAAAGGTTCTCATTTGGCAGGAAAAAAAAATAGAATTGTAGTGAGAAAGGAAAGGCAGAAAGGGGGAATGTGATTCTGCAGCTTAACAATACTGACTTAGAAAAAGGGGTTTATTAAAACACAAAACAAGAGAAAAAGAAAGATGGAGCAAAAAAAGTTGTTGATCACTAGAATAGGCTGCCCAGGGAAGTGGTGGAGTCACCAAACCTGGAGGTGTTTGAAAGACATGTAGGTGTGGCACTGAGGAACATGGTTTAGTGGTGGGCTAATGGTTGGACTCAGTGATCTTTAAGGACTTTCCCAATCTAAACATTTCTATGATTCTGTGGCTCTATGTGCTCTATTAGCACTGAGCTAGGACAGTCAGATTCTGGTTCATTTTTGCAAGTGCTTCTATGTATTGTTTATTGACAAAACATTTATTGATATATATGGAAAGAGATTGCCTCCTGTGCACACTGATCAAACTATGAAAGTGAGCAGAGTTTTAAGGATGCCCCACTATGCAACATCTGCTGTCAAAGATCAGAGTTTTCTCCTGAAGTAAAGGGATTTCCTGGAGTTGTTATTGAGATATTTAACTCTTTTTTACTGGCTTGATATTCAGCTTTTTATTGGTGTCTTATATAACTTCCAACTGATCTCCATGGTATGATCTTTGTAAGATTTTTTTTCTTAAAAAGTAAACATAATGAGGAAAAACTAGTTGGTAGGAAATGACAAGTGACAGCTACAAAGCTGGTTGGCATATAGGATGGAGAAAAGGACAAACACCGGAAAAAAATTAGGTGACCCGTCTCACTGGAGATTCAAACGTTTTGATGTCTGTTTTGTCTCAGACAAGAGAGAAATATACTGAAAAGTCCTGTGGGAACAACCATGGCACACAATGTTGCCATAGTCAGAGCTGTAGGCCAAATGAATGCATGACATTCCAGCCCACGACAGATATTGGAAAAAAAGGAGAAGCTAAGAGGTACTGTTGTTGGTTTTCATATAATGCTTGGAGAATTTTTTTTTTTTTAATAATAATAATAATAATGGTACAGATTCTTTATATTATCAGAACACTTCATCCAAAAAGGAATATATTCCCTGGAAAATTCACCCTAGACTTCACCACTGGGACATGGAATACTTTGTAATTGCAGAGATGGAACTTGTGATTCTCCTCTGCAACCCACTGCCCCTTTTGTTCACCTCCTAAAGCACTTGAGATAAAAGAGGTTGTTTTTTTATCAATTTCAGTGTCTTTTCTATAAAGAAGATTGCTCCTCTTATGCCTGTTGTTCCTGCTACTCTAGTCTTTGTTTCCTCATACTCATGGTAATATCTCTGCTTTTTGGCTGTGCTTTGCCACAAATGTGGTTAATAAATGACTCATAACATGCTTTATAATTTAGTACAGTACTGCGTTGCACTGAAATATCAGGTGCATACTTGATACCACATATTGAAACAGGAAAGTTACTGAAGCAATAAAATTTTAATTTCAAAATGACATGTGTTTGCAAAGTGCATAAACATCAGATAGATAGCAATAATCAAAGGTAATGAAATCCTGCAGTACCTTGCAGGAGCCCACCAGTGCAATAACAACACAGCCCACAAAGGGGCACCCAGATGCTGCATTTAAATCCACAATCCTCAGCGCCTTCCCCTGTGTATTTCCAGACACTTTAACTTTAGAAGTTTCCAGACAAAAGTTTCCTCTCACTATGACACCACTCCCAATTCTCAGTGAAATCCCAGCCTATAAAAGCCTCTACAGTCAGTAGGATTCATCTGAATATACATTTAATTAATCTCTCTTCATTTATCACCCTGACAACTATGATACAAGAGTAATTTACAGATATTGCTTTTTTTTTTTAACAAAACTACCGACATGTTTTAGACTAATGAAATTGAGGCCAACAACAACATTAAAAAACAGCTTCAGAGGAAAACTGCCAAATGCTTGTTTGGCCAGAATGTTTATCATAAAAATAACATTACACATGCTCAATTCTTACCAGTCAAATGCTTCTTGAATTTGCTCTATATGCATTTAGCTATAGCCTTCCCTTTTCTATCAAAGTTTATCCATACAGAGATTGCAATTTTGCCCCTTTCCATTGCTGGAAGCTCAGATATGGCTCAGCTTTTCCAACAACACCCCTTATATTCCCAATTTGCCTAGTGTATTGCACCATATATGTATGTATATATGAATACATATATACCAGTCCTTTTTCCATGTGAGTCTGTAACATCCCTGACCCACTGGAAAAACAAAGAAGTGATGGTGCCAGTTTTGAGGCAGTCATGATGTCAGTGTTATTCTCAGCTGTTAAGAAAACTGAAATGAAAGGGGATTTATAGCAATCATATTTCACTAAAAATATTTGCATAATTAATATATGGCCATGATTTCTGCCCAGTATATTGCCACACCACTGCTTTAAATACTAATAGTCTCTGAGAAAAAGGGCTCTGCTTGTTGTACAGTTGAGAGGTCAAACCAGGAAAAATCAGACTAACTCAGCTATAGTTTTGCTGAGAAACAGCTGACTGTCCTGTCTACATGAACATCCTGGGGAACATCTTGTGTTCTGAGTGAGGACATTCTACAATTCTAAGCAACATTGAAAACATCTTGTAAATAAAAAGTGTTTCACTATTTTACCTTCTAATTAAGAGAAAAAATATGCAATTATTGAAAAGAGGGCATTAGGGCAATGGCAAGGCATCAACTTCCACGACTACAAATTCTGCCTGTCAGTATTAACTCTACTATTCTCTTCAGAACAATGCCTAATACCATATCTGGAATGACAGCATCTTATAATATGCATTTGCAGAGGTTTACATAATTTACAAAGTTAGAAAACATGTCACATTTCCAATTAAAATCACACAATTACATCAAATGGCAATAGTTTTGTCTGAAGAATAGTGGCTGGATAAGAGAAGACACATGGAAGTAGTGAGATTTGAGAGATTTTATTTGGAATACTGTAATGCAAACAAACAATGTCGCTATTATCTGAGAATCCTCTCAATTTAACTTCTTTTTTTTGAAAATAGAATTGTGCAGTAAAGTCAGCAATCCACAGTACAGATTCCAGCTATAGATGACATCTGTTGTCACCCATTGTCCTGTTCTTTTGCAGACTAAAATAAGAAAGATGGCAATATTGTATGTGACCAGCAGCTTGCAGGAACTGCTTTTGGAATTGGGGGTATTTGTCAGCACCTGAACTTGTATTAAGTCATTAAGCATATACTTGCTAAAAATCTTGCTGCAGAATGAGAAATGAAGTGTCATGCACTCAGCTGTAAGATAATAGTACTCAGCCAACCACGTTAGTATTTAGATATGTCTGGTACAATAGAAAGATTTATTATGTCCTACCCATTTACTGCACATTGCAGGCAGAGTTGTAATTGGCCAGGATGGTTAAGATTTGATTTAAGACAATACTTCTATCAGCTTCACTTTTGCTAATAGAGCATAAGCGTTCCATACAGAATTATATCTTCCTGTGTTACAACCTGCCCTGGATTAACTGTGTGCTGAAGTCATATTTTTCCTGCTTTTACATCATTTGTTATGAAAGAACACAGAGGCATGTATTTGATCACTCCCCATACACACGAGGAGAATGATATTTCTCAGCAGTTTGCCCAAAATGTCAACATTTTCAAATCAATAATGATTGTCAAGAGGATTGCAGACTCCATTTTGACTCGCTAGGACATTTGATGGATTACAATGATCGTAGTTAAATATCCTTTGGCATCAGACAAAGATCTCTTTTTTTATACTTGTTATAGTCCAATGCAGAAAAATCAAAAAAATTAGATGACAAATGAACATTAGGGAAATGAGTAATTAGAAGGATGGTTTATGGCCAACAGTAGTTAAATGGCTTCATTTTAAATATATATGATGAATCATATTAGCAGAATGGATTGTAATGAAGGTAATGAATGCCTAATTCTCTTATGGAAATGTACAATACTAGTTTCAGACAGAATTCTAATGACATAATTGTGCACGAGGATTTTGCCCTTTTTTTGTTTTTCGGAAGTCAGACCTTTAAACAGTTTTAAAGAAACAGAAACTGCATTCTTAATAGCTCTTGGCTTTTTTGGTTGGGTTTTTTTCCTGACAAGATGGTATGGAGGAGCCATATGAAATCTTCCACTTCTAATACCTTATGGCAGTGATTTGGATTGTCCCCAGGCTGAAGTAGTCATGTATTAGTGACATTATTGAATGGCTTTTTCAATAGATTTCTCAGTTAGTTTTTCTTGTGGACTATTGCATTCAGGACAGAGCTAACAACAGGATTTGCATCTTCACTGGAGGCATGGAAAATACTGGAAGCTGATGGATGAGGTATGCTAGTGGGGCCAGATTGCATTACATTAAAACTGCAGTAGCTGGTAACAGCTTCCTAATGCTCTGCTGTAGAGGGAAGAAGGTTGCCACAGTTCTAATCTACTGATGTGTTTTTCAAATGGGAGGAAATGGAACAATTGGATCAGACATGTTAGAGACTGGGATTTGCAGTTCATTCCTGCTTCCTGTGGTCAAAGGATCTCATGGGTTGTAATTATATCCATCTCCTCCTTTAACTTGTCCTCCAATTAGTTTTCACTAGTAGTCAAATAATCAGAAACTAGGTTTAAAAGTTTAGAAGTATAAAAGTTCCTTTCTTTGATGACAGTTTCTCATTTGATTTGTGACAAGCCAATGAGTCTCTCACACTTCTTGTGCATGGAAATAACCCACCATGATGTGCTTTGGCTTCTGCAGCACCTATTATCTCAAATATCCAGATTTCCTTGACAGAGAGAGTAGAACATACAATTGAGGACAGCATAGAACATACATTTGAGGACAGCACAGAAGTTCTTCCAGGTTCCCCAGTTAAAACAGACATGGTAAAAAAGAGAAAGAAAAAGCACTTTCCACTTCTCCTGTGGAAAGGTAAAACTTTGTGGGACATGGATATTTTGGAAGTGAACTCTATTTTCTACATTAAAAATTAAGTCAGAGTTAATAGGAGGTGCTGCTACCAATGCCAAATTCAAAGACAGCACAGGCAGTGGTTTGGGGTTCTTTGCAACATAGGTTGTGCTACACATGCAAGTTGTTATCAGGCTGTAAAAGGCAATGACAACATGTTAGGATGTTTTTGGGTACACTGACTTCCAGGATTCTAATGGAGAATCAAGAACATTTACATTTCAGCAGAAATATGATCTAGACAAGTTGCCTGCCTCTTTCCTTTGGCCTTTCTGCACAGTCACACTTTAATAGTAAATAGTTGATGCAACTGCCTGAAGCAGCTGTTATAGAATAACATAGAATATCTTAGTAAAGGAAGAGATATTTGCTCCTCTTTCTGCACCAAGGGAAAAGAGTTCATTTATTCTTCCCATTTTTTTTTTCTCTTTCAGCAAAATTCAAAATGCAAAAGAGGTCCACATAGCTGTGATTTAATTAAATATCGAGCCCCATGTACCACTAAGAAAAGGTTGCATTTAGAGCTACTTATCTTCAGAGACCGATGCTTTCAGGAAAATGTCCCTGGCTAGGAGGTTGCTTGCAACTCCTGTTTTAATTAATCTCATAGAATGTAAATTTTCAAAGTTGTTCTGCTGCCAGGGAAAAGGAGCTAGGCTACTGTGTGTTGGAAGTTCCAGAGGGAGAGCTAGAGAAAAAAAATCATACCAGTCAAAGTCAATGCAAAACAGTACACTTCTTTTAATGTGTTTACCAAGAATCATTATTCTACCATTTTTTTCAATCCTTTTCCATGAAATATGCTTCACAAGGGACTGTTGGAGTGTACACAACAAAACAGACAAATGCAATGTTAAGGCAGATTGTTTAAAAGAAATTAATAACAAATGTTAAAGAACCACAATATGATACTCTGGGGAATGTTCCAAGGGAACAAATGGCTTGTGCAATTCAGGGCACGTAACTCAGGCCTGCATAGAGCATCAAACAGGGGTGAAAATAACCATGTGATTTTAACTGAAAGATTATGATTTTAAGCCAGTGCCGGTTTCCTTTGTTACATGACGCACCAATCCACTCCAGGCAAAGGACACAAGTGACTGAGCTGACATCTGAACAAGCACTGAATGCTTGACTATATTTTATTGCCTCCCTTAATTTGTAGGGTTAGAAACGCCCACTAACATTGAGATATGACAATATTCTCTAAACTATTAGGCATTCTGTAGGTTAATAACTAAGACTGGAATCAATCATTTTTCTGTTTGTGAATTTAGTTGTGTCCAAAGAAAATTCACTTGCCAGTCTTTTACCAAAAAGAAGATGGAAAAAATTTAAAAAAAAAAAAAAAGTAATCGCATAGATTACATTGTTTAAATAGTTTCTGGCCTCAGAAGGAGAATTATTATTATTTATCACACTCATCTCTCAAGTTTTACATACAGCTGCCAGTGAAGCTACAATTGTTACCAAGTACAGGAGTGATTATTTCTTAACTTCCTCTTTAAATTGATATGTGTTGCCAAACAAGCATTGAACAGACTGTTGTTATTTTCAGAACTAAAACAATTTGAAGGCTGTATTAATTTTTCAATGAAGTTTTCTAGGTCTCAAAATTTTTTATACAATTTCTCAAGTTTTAATACACAAATTTAATCTAATATATTCTGAATCTCAGTTTCTAAGCAGCAAGGAATCTAAGTGAAGATTATCTTTGCAGGACAAATTTAGAAAGATAGATCCTGAGCAAATACAAACAATGCATAAAAGTGGCTGAAATTAAGTTATTTCAATTATATCACTTCAGGCAAAATTTAAATTAAAAAGAAAAGCAAAGTTCCAAATATCCAGAATTTGCATGTATTATTTTAAAAAAATAAGGCAGGACTATGTCTGGAACAAAAATAAACACTTTTTTAAAATTTAAAATCTGAAATTTAAGTCCAAAATTTCAAATCAAACCCAGTAGTTACTGCACCTGCCTGGCTCAGGTGTGGGGCAGAAGGTATAGATGGCTCCTCTCTCCCATAACTTAATGTTGGCTTATTTTGATTCATTTATCACACCCCAAAACATGATTTATTGTCTCTTACTGTGTGTGTGATATATTGCCATTTCATAACACTTTTGATGCAGCCCATCTTTCAACATGTTCCAGGAAGAAGAAGCTCCAGTATACACACAAGCATTGTTTATAGTGGTTCTGCATCATATTTAATGTCATGGGTGTATTGGTTATCCAGGTAACTCTGTTATCTAAGAGGCATTCATCTTTTTCCTTTCCTTTTCTCTCTTCATCAGAAGTTAAAAATAGGACTGGCTTTGATGCAGAACATTAATTTGAGAGAACTGATGTGAAGACCACAAACGAAACCTGTCATCTCCCACCTGCAGCTCTGTCAAATGTGAGGTGGTCTAATTTGCCAAGTTTCCGAGAGATGTCAGGCACAGCTGCTACTCATTTATGGCTTATAGAGGGACTTTAATCAAACCTTTGTGGACTCTCAGGGCTTGCACCAATGGCAGGGATAGAAAGAACTCAGTAGATCCTTATTTATTAGTGTGAAGTTAAAAGGTCTTTGAAAAATAATATCTGGATGCTGTAGCTGGAAAGATTGGTAGGATTAAATATAAGTAGTGTAAGGGCTGTACAATAAATATTTGTTCTAGAAAAAAAGTCAACAAAGATGTGGCTTCTGAAAGATAAATTCTGCAATGGTAAATGTCAAATATTGGGGCAATGCTAAGAAAGAGATTTAATATCCGATGTCTGTAGGAGGAGAGCCAGATAATGAAAGCATTGAGATTATGTACAGGATTTTTCTTCACATAGTAATTTAGGAGGGATGGAAAAAATCAAGGATGTTGATACAAAGAAAATTTAGAATCTGAAAGAACTGCAGTTTGTTCAGCAATACAAAGTTTCCAATGATCTTTAATAAAAAAGAGTGTCTCTGAGGTGGACCTGAAAGCTGAATGACAGGTAATAGCTCTCATGAAAAATTCAGCCTTCCCTTTGAAAATTTCAGCACAAATCTCTTTTCTAATTTTTATGTCTTTATTTCTGTTAATACTTCTAATTTCAATGAGAAATATCAGCTTGCAAGATAAATGATTGTTCAAACTATGAAAATCATACTTTGCTTATCTGGCAAAAACAACGAGAACTTTTAAGATAAGTTCCCACAAAGGCACAGCTCTTCATCTTGAAGGGAACTCCTAAAGCAGTTATGAAGAACATAGAGAGTGACATATCTTAGCATCTCACAGCTCAGCAATTGCCTGCAGACAAAAATGGTGATTTGAGGCCAAAGGCAAGCAGCTGATGTGTAGTCTTACATGAGCTGCAGGTTTAAAAATTTAAAAAAAAAAAAAAAAAAAAAAAAAAGAAACTTGTCTAAATCAGCTGTGATCTCATTATGGTTGAGCTAATAGCCAGATACAGGGCGCTGTCACTGTCAAAAAAAAGAACCATGATGTATTTGACTGGCTGCTTGTAAGGAGGTAATGGATTATTTCAGTGGGTGCTGCAGTGGTCAGGGGGATCACAGGCTAATCAGAACAGGATGACTGTGTGCCAACAAACACTAATGAGCAGCTATTCTCATGATCAGTGGCTGGACTTGCAGCAGTGATGGAAAGGGCACAGCACAACAGTACATGCAGATGGGACACATCCAAGTCTGGCACAGTAGGCTATTTGCCTGAATACAGGAATTGAAATTACAGAGCTGATAAAACTGAACCATCGGTGTGTGCTAGATGTATGAATAAACCCACTGACCAATTGAAAACCATCTAATATTGTTTTTGTGTATTCTGACAGTGATGAAAGGTAGTCAATCAGTAGGTTATCTCATTAAATGTATGTGGGACAGGGAATGTGACTCACCAACTTTGATCTTGAGCTGCTGCTGTAACATTCAAACCCATTGTGTATTGTTTGGTCACTATCAATTTGCTTTCTGCCATTTATTATTATAATTAATGAATACAGAATATAAGTTAATAATACAGGATTGAAATATTTCAGAAAACCTTGATTATGGGGTAAACAAACTTTGGAGTATTAAAAACCTGGAAATATTATTTTATTGGGATGCTAGGAGAATGAAAAAGTGAAGGCCACAGAAAGCTGGAAAAGGACCAGGAAAAAGATACAAACTTTTCCACAGTACTATGGTACTTGCAGACTGAGCACTTTTTCCAGGTCACCCTCAGAGTACAGATAGTTACATTTCCTAAAATAAAAGGAGTATGAATAAAACATAAAAACAGCTTTACAGACATGTGTGTGTGTGTGTTTGTTTGTATTAATGTCTTCCCTTCTGGTGAAATTATTCTCATCACTAAGCTGAGGAAGTCAAGTCCTTCCTGTGCTGTATTTCAGTCATCTTATCACAAGTACTGACATTACTCTGGCTTAACTCCAAGACTGCCTTATGCACGTGCCACAACATCAGCTGATAGGATGGTCTTTTCCACTAGATTTCAAAAGTTTTTTCTTTAGTCTAGCTTTAAAGACTTTCCTGCTTTTTTTCTTTTTTCTTCCTTCCTTTTTTTTTTTTTTTTTTTCTACTACAGATTCCTTACCAAGTACCTTCAACATCTGCTAATTTACCCTTCCGCTCTCAGCACTGGACCTCTACAGACTTTTATCCAAAACCTCCATTCCTTGAGAGAAACTCAAAACAACACCATATTCTTATAAATAGACCTCCAGTTAAGTCATCTGTTCGCTGTCACATGAGCAGGAGAATCTAGGGAGTAAAGTGAACTTTAGACCTGGAATCTGTACATCACAAATACCCAGTTCATCTTCCAATGTTTTATACCTAAAATGGAAAGGCTTGATAAATTTAACTTTTATCCTCTGGATGAGAATGCAGACTCATGTCCTCAAGATTCTGGAAGAAGGGTTTGTTTTGTTCTTTGAGAATAGAATATTCTGGAAACTATTTTGTCTGAAAATTGATATTAAGGAAGTTTAGTGGTAACAAAGCTGACCAACAGAGGAGTTTCTCAACACTGCAATACCTACAAACAGATTTTACCTTTTTGACTCTAATGTATTTAAAAAAAAAAAACATAGCTTCCTGTCTTAGAGCTTTAAACATCAATTATGGCAGGATCTCTTTCAGGGAGGTGAGTTTATGTATGTTTAAAGTAGAGGTATTTACCCAACACTGTGGTAGGGAGCAGTCCTATTTCTATAAATACTAATACTGGACAAAGAAGAAACCTTCTTTTTATTCTATTCTTTCTTCATTTACAGTAGAGAACCAAAGCTACTCTTTTCAACACCAAGTATTTTTATTTGAATGATGACTGTCTGTGGACTGCTCTGTCTACTGTCTGAACTGACATAAGATCTTCAGGTGCTCTGCTGATCACTGAGCTTAAACAATGTTCTCTCAAAGTCAGATAGCATCATTATTTACTTTTTAGAGTTTCTGTTCAGGGCTAAATATTTCCAACCAACCAGGCCACCATACAGACTGTGCCTGTTCAGGTACTGAAAGCTTTGTGCAATATGCTTCAGTAAATGGATTAAATGAAAGGCAGGCAGTTTTTTTCTGAACTTGTTCTCAGAGAAAACAGGAAAATAGAACAGAACAGGCCACTGTTCTCTTTGTCCATACACTGGTCAGGTTTCTTTATTTCATTTGTGACCAATGCAGTGATTTTATGAGTCACTTAGACCCATTTTGACAAAGTATAGTTAGCAGGATTAACTTCTCTGAAATATCCCTCACTTCAAATGGCAAATAATGGCATTTGAATGTAACATTGTATTAGCAGTAAAACTGTCACTAAGTACATGGCCATTTGTTTTCATGGTGCAAAGACATTCTGCGCATACTTTAAACCCTGGATCTGTACAACGAGAAAGGTGCCACTAGAGAAAGAGTAAACAGGTGATATTTTGCTGGACTTTTGGACTAGGTTAGGACACTAAGGGCCCATTTGCTGCCTAGAGAGTAGGCCTGAGGCTGCAAGACCTGGTGCCCTTGTTGCATCATCCTCACACAGCTGTGTCACGCACATCTGCTGCATCTGTGCTCTCCCACATCTAAACCAGAAATGTCTTAACAGATAAGTGCTTATCTTCTTTGCAGTAATATTTTGAGATATAAACAACTAATATTGCAAAAGTACCTTTCTGTTGGAGTCAGGAATTCTGATAAATATTTCTCTGCGTGCTTTAAGGGATCTAAGCCCTTTGGCAAACACTGTCTTTAACCTTTGTTCATGGAAAGGGCTTCTTAGGCTCTGGGATGAAGCAGAACTTAATGTGTATTAGATAGCAGAATAATATGTAGTTTATCACAGGGTGAGAATTTTAGATTTCTGAAGTTTATAGAATGGTAAACAGGTGAAGGCAAGATGGAGGAAACCTCATGGTTTTCAGACTTCTTCCTTCTTCATCTGCTCCATCTTCTGCTGTGACAGTGGCACTCTCTGGTTGGTTTAGTGTATAGACTGACTTTCTAACATGGATGATAGGTATTGGGAAGTTATTGTAAATACTGTGGATGTAGGACACCACCCTGAGGAGGTGGGGATTGTGTCTGGGACTGGCTTGCTGTGAAGAGCTCTGCTAGTCTGGAAAAGAACGTAATAGATAAGAAAGAATAAACAACCTTGAAAAATAGAAGAGACGGCTCTCGACCATTTCTTCAGTCTCTGGCTGGGGAAAAAACCTTTTGCATCTCGAAAAACACCCAAAGAACTTTCATAAAACCCGAGACCTTTCATGGCTTAATCCCACATGGCTCAGCCCCACCCCAACTCAGCCACTTGTCCCACCTCCAGCTGGATGGAGGAAGGAATCAAAGGAGTAAAAGTAAGAAAAATCATGGGTTGAGATAAAGACAGGTTAATGGTACAGAAAAAGAAAGGGTAAAATTTTTATAAAATATATAAAAATAATAACAAAAGCAACAACAACATCAATAATAATAGCAATAACAATAACAATAATAAATAATAATAATAATTCAACACAAAGTAAAGGATCCACAGTGCAATTTCTCATCACTTACCAAATGATGACCAGCCAGTCCCCAAGCAGTGGTCTCTGACCAGCTTTTCCCCCAGATTATACACTGAGCCTGTCACCATATGGAATATCCCTTTGGCTAGCTAGGGTCAGCTATCCAAGCTGTCTCTTCCCCAAAATGTCTTGTGCCCCTCCAGCCTTCTTCCTGGCAGGAAAAGCAAAGCTGAAATGTTCCTGACTTAGTATAAACACTACTTAGCAACAACTAAAAACATCCCTGTGTTACCAACATTATTCTTCATACTGCATCCATAACACAGCACTGTATTAGCTATTAGGAAGAAAATTAACTCTATCACAGCCAAAATCAGGACAGAATTTCAAAGTCACAGAAAAATATTCTATTTCAAGCCATTATTGTTCTCTAAAATCCTTTTATTTGTAAGTGAGGAAAGTATCTTATTAAATTCCTCGGTCTCCTCCCCCCTTTGTTTATAATGTCAGGCCTGGGCAGAGCCACCTCGCTGATGGCAGCATGTCTATACAGAGTAGTAGGCTAGAAATAGTAGATTAAAAATCTGGCAAAAAAACCCAAACCCAAAACCCTCCCACAGTCTCATTATCCTCTGATATTTACTGGGAAAAGCTTTATCAAACCTGAAGCACTGGCTCTATATTACAATTAGAAAAGATATCCTCTCCCCAGTAAGGAGTGTGTGCTGATCCTAAAGAGAAGAACCCCTCTGAGCATTCATTGTCTAGTCCAGCTCCTATTGAAGTCCCTGAGGAAATTCCTATTAGTGAGCAGGGTCATTCCTATTCCTCTTTTTAACAGATTAGCGTGTGTTTACATGAAGGCCCTGTAGGCACCAATTAATCTGTATTCATATAGCAACTGCAGAGCTTAAAAATCCCTGACATTCTCTTCTACTGGTAATTCAGAAATTTGCCTTGGCAAGCAATGGGACTGAGAGGATCATTCTCTTTTCAGATATTAAAATTCCAGTATTTATTTGTTGAAATGTAGTTTTTAACTCATACGATTCTAAATATTAAACAAGTAAAAACAAAATACAGGGTAGTTTTAAGGTAGTACAGAGAAATCCCAGAGTTTCTGATTCTGCTCACAGCTTTGCTGAGAATCCTCAGAAAGAAATTTAGCAAGTGTGTTCAACTTCACAGTTACACTGTCAAATCATGTGGGCAGAAGGCAAACAGTCAAAAATTACATGAGCCAAATGCTGCTGCAACTTTTCAGGAAATTCTGAGCAGCAACAGAGACAGACAAAGAAGAAAATCATAAGACAAAAATGGTCAAAGCTTAATTGCTTCACCTAGATGCTCTCCAAAGAGAATCTTCTGGATTTTCTTAGCTCCTTACCCATCCAGACAGTTGCATGCCTATAGAATGCTTGCTCCACTAATGAAATACATCAGCATGATGAGAACCATGTTTTATACACTCCACAAGATGTGTCCTGTTTTTTTCAGAAGGCCCAATTTGCAGGATCATTGACTGCACAATATATGGGTTTGGTTTTGAAATCAGCCTAGGGGCTGTCTTTAGGACAGTGCAGAAGAACATAGTGCAGTCTGCAGCCTGGAGGTTGAAGGGAAAAGAGACTTCTGGAGACTTCTTATTTTAGTCAAGGGCCTTAAGAACAGGAAAGAGGCAGAAATCTTTCTTTCATGCAGCACCTAAAACAGGAAGCTAATAGTTTATACATATATACATACATATACATGTAAAAAATATAAGATATAAAAAAAAAACCCAAATATGTTACTTCCCAGAAACCAGGAATTTTAATTATTGTTTAGATGAAGGGAGTGAGCTGGGGTAGAGGCAGAAGGAGAACAAAACATTATCAGTGTATTTTCTATTCCTGCCTTTTATCTGTGCTTAGTAAATCTAATCCTGCTGACTGATCTTCTTGTACGTGTTATTGAACTGAGAACTTCCTTTTCTATGGTGCATCTTTAGCCTGTTCCTTTCTGTTTAATGCAGATATTCAAGGCGAATGCAAATGTTACTGCAATAGAGAATTATTGCTAATTATTACTAATGTTAGACTGTCTGTGCAGGTTCATCTGGTGGGAGACAGAGCTCTGGTGCAGGATGTGGTGGCTCATCACTTGAGCCTTAATGATACAGGTAAGTGGTAAATAAAAATAAGGCAGGGATAGAGAAAACCTCATCAAATGAAAGTCAAAAAGAACTACAAGTAGTAGCAATATGGTGAAAGCACTGCCACGAGGGAGGACAGTATGAGAGCATGGCTTATTTAGCATAGTAAAGAAAAAGCTGAAGGCAGTTTTGATTGTTTCCTAAAAATACACAAGCAGAGTGAGAGAAGTGAGAAAAGGAGAATAAATATCACCAAGGGAGAAGAACTTCACTTTCTAACCAATACCAAGACAGGGATAAACATATACAATCCCAAGAATAAATTCAGGGTAACATTTTTTTAAATTATAATGACAAAGTCCTGAAATCACAGAATGGATGAAAAAATCTTCAGTGTCAATAAGATAGAACTTGTGGATGGTCTGATTGACAGAGACAAGGAACTATTTAATTCAAAGTCTTCTTTTAGTCCCTCTAATTATGATCCATAGAGTTTTGTGGAGGTGGAGGGGGGCAAAGTTACATAAACAAAAGATCTGGTTTGGGGCACACCTGGAACACACTAAATTGGCAAAGACACAAGGAGTAGGACTGAAAAGTGCATGTGGGTATTGTATATTTCCAACATTAGAATGCTGTAGTTGGGTCATAGTTAATGAAACAGGAGTTAGAAATTCCTGGGAAGCCATTTGAAGTATGAAGGCATTTTTAAACAAAAGACAAAAGTGTAGGCTGCCTAAGGAGTCTAGAAGGTCGAAGCATGTTGAAAGATCTGTTGTGGGTCACCTGGCCACTCTCAGTGCCCTAGAAATATCAGATAGTTCTATGAATGTATTTGTTCCGGCTGGGATGGAGTTACCTTTCCCCACACTGGCCCTCTCTAAGTTGTGCTCTGTATTTGTAGCTAGAACAATATTGAATGTTATGTAAAGACATAATCCATGTTATGTCTTTAATGAGTCACAAATAAAAATCATGATAAATCGCCAGCAGACAATCAGTGTTTCTCATTGACATCTTCTATCAGTATTTTTGTTGAATTGAATCATGCATTGACAATGTCCCATGCATCAGGCAGACCAGGTTTCAGTGTACCCTCTTTTGCCAGGACTAGCAATGAGCAGCCCACTGAGCACAGGGATTTGGGCTTCAGCTCAATTTCCCTGTTATTCAGGAATCTTACATTTGAATTTCCTGTGCTTTAAGCAGGGGTTCTTTGAAATGAATGACTGAATATTCATTAAGCCAGACAGAGTGTGTATAACCATAATGTAATGATTAAAAAACCACTGTGTCAAGGGACAAGCTGAGCCTGTGTTTGAACCAGTGCTATAGCCTGCAACCATGACTGTCTGCAGTAAGGAGAAATTTTCACTATTTTCTTTCTTGCACCCTTATAAGAAAGTGCTGTGGCTCACACACATCAGTAAATCTTTTGTAACCCTTCCTGCACAGCCTAAGGAAAATGTAGCTTGATTGTACTTAAAAAGGGTTTACATTTTCCCTTAACTCCTAATTGTAAATACCTAAAGTCTGCAGCAGAGTAGAAACAAAGGTGAAGCACAGCCCTTGTGTTACAAGAGTAACTTTCCCTGGTTAGCAGGAAAGTGCAGAGAAAGTTCCCTGGAGTGGCTAGAACTTTTGGCAAACACATATAACTGCTTTAGATTTCTGTTGTTATGAATTGTTTATGTCTCTGCATAAATGAAATGATCCCTTAAAATCTTAAAGTAGCTTTTGGTATATTTTGTCTGTATTGAAATTTATTTAATCTAAAATACTTAATCGTTGATATAAAAGGTAGTAGATAGTTCTCATTTCAAGCTATGGTCTGTGATTGAAGTTGTCAGGCATTCTCATGGGGTTTTTTGCCCTGCACAAATCTTTTCAGCCAGTACGTGATAATTATAAGGATTTCTCGTGTAAGTGGAATAAAAAAACTGGGCTTAGTTTGAGCTGCAGAACCCTCAGGCAATGTCTTTCATTTGCCAGCTTCTAGCTATTATGTAATAGAAATATACGAAGGGCTCTGGGAGACAGGAGTGTTTGGACTTGCTTTACTCAAGTATAATGCATCTTTATAGAGGTCACTGAAGTTGGAAGAAGTCAAAAACTACGAAGTGATAATGCATTTTGTACCAGACCATGGATACAAACAACCCTATTTCCCATTGTGCTGTTAATTACATACCAAGGTAGGAAGGTCACTCCTCCAGTAGACTCTTCAAGTATACTCTAATAAAAGAATAAAACAGATCACAGCCCACGTGATAAAAAATTAATCCTATTGCTTAATATTGCTGCCATGAACACCCAGATCTGTCCCTAGGAATTAATTGTTTATCATTATTTTTCCAAGAAGGAGTTCCTAGTCCTGGTTAATTAGGTATGGTAAGACCCTAATTTCCAAACCACGTTGTCTCACTATACAATTTTCAAGAGCAAGTTCCACAGGCAAAGGGTAACAACAAAGGAGAGAGAGTCTAACTATGCCCTTCCACTACAGTTTAAGTTACATGAAGGGAGAGATGTTTGCACAGATATCACAGGTGCCACTTGTCTGATTTATTCCCTCTCAGAGGAATGCACTGGCATCTGTGTGCATAGTGACACCTTGCCAGCTGGCCAGGAGGCTGTCCTCTCAGCTGTCCTTCCAGACAGATGAATTGCACAGTGCACATAGCTGCCTGCCAAAGGACAGACTTTCCAGGAGAAGGAGAGGAAAAGCATTTCATGTATTTCTGACAGTTTTACTTTTAAGTTTTACTTAAATTTTTTTTACGGAATTAAGTTTATTGGACCAGCTTATCACCAAAGCCATCTTTCTGACACTGCAGTAAGTTACTTGGATTGTGCACCATAAACCAGAGCAATTCACATATGAATTTACATTCTCTCTGATATTGATGAGTGGAGTATATTTTTCTCAGTCTGGTCATAACACAGTATGGGCAATATGATCTTACTTAATCTTCTTTTTTATTATCGTAGCTCACTCAGCCAAAACAAATACCTCTACCTTTAGGTAAATATATTAAATACTTAGGTTTTAAAGCCTAGATTTTTAAAGCTTTAAATGGTCTGAGCACTCAAAACTCTTGATAGCAACCCATTTGTGAAAGTGGGCAACAAAACCTTCAGCTGGCTTTAGGGAAAAGACAATTGATAAAACCATCATAACTCACATGCTAGTACCAGCCAAGGAGATGGCAGTGCTGATGTACTGGTTTCTAGTGGCTTCTATAAAATAAACCCAAATGTGGTTCTTTACGCATTGGCAGTTTGAGAATCCTATGCAATTTAAGTATGAAGTGAGAATGAGTACTCCTAATTTGTTTGCAGAATGAAAACACATGTTCTGGTGTGTAACTAAAAGAATGGTAAAAATAATATTTGGCCAAGGTTGAATCGAGGTAGGTCACTACAAAATGATAAATACTGGGTGAAACTATTGTACAAGATTTGTAAGGCTTTCAAGGCAGAAATATAACAATGGCATTCAGACACTGTGAACAGTGGTAATGCTTTAAAATGGCCTTGAAACTTAACCTATTCATCCCTAGAACATGTATCTCTTTCACAGAAATGAATTAGCAGTGATTTTTTTTTCATGTTTATACTCTTATTAATTATCTCCTCAGATTTTCAGTTCATTCTGCCCACAGAACCCACACAGTTTGGTTTAGAGCCTTTTACAATGCTGATCACATTGTTTGAATATAAGAAAAAACTATCTATGCTTTTTTAATGATAGACATGTCTGCAAGTGTGAATGCTCATTGTTATGCTCTTTACACCTCATGCCCTTTTACTCAGTTATTTAATATATTTCAGCTGAGTTAATTAAAAGCAGTATTAAAGATAGTGAATGGTTGTTTCTGGCTCATCTGAGTTTATCCAGTGCATTCTAAGTAATATACCTGGTTTCTCCATGGAGAGAGGAGTTTGTTTCCTAACCTTTCTGAAGCATGACTTCATACAAGCAATTGCCATAAAATCATAAAATCATAAAATCATAGAATGGTTTGGGTTGTAAGGGACCTTTAAAGTTCATCTAGTCCAATCTTCCCTGCAAGGAGCAGAGACATCTTCAACTAGATCAGGTACTTAGGCATAAAACTAGTACAATGACAGGACTGCATTTCAAGCTCTGTAGGATACTCTGCCTTAAGTCCTATCCCAGAAAATTTAAAACTTCTCATTTTATGGTAGAGAGCAAAGGAGTTGTTGGATTTCATCTCTGCTGTTTATGTCTCAGGTAAAAGAGGAAATGAAGCAGTCTATTACTCTTATATCTGCATCACTGAAGAGGAACTAGTCTTAACATTTATGTGGTGTCTTACCTCATCTAAATAAGGTCTTACTTCTGCAATTATACTGGTTTAAGTCTCCATCCAAGGTTCTTTCTTACTGATTCTTCCCTGAGAATATCAGTTCTGTACCTGAGCGAAGGCAATGGCATGAGTTAATGCATTCCTAACACTAAAAATCATATGGCATAGTCTCAGTCAACCCTAAAGAATATTTTTAAATATGTTAGTGGACTCTTAATTAAGGATGAACAATGTTCACAGTAAAGAGTAAATGTGATTTGCTTTGCAAATACAAGTGAACAGCTGGATAGCACAATCTTAAATCACCATAACTAGACATGCAAGGCCACACTATTCATGCCCAGAGCTCAAGTTCCCATTATTCATTCATCTATTTCCCACCCATATTAGAATTGGACTATGTTCATTCTGATTGAAATTGTAGGGGCTACTCACAAAAGCAACTTCTATACATGTAAATGTTTGTGACTGCTGAACTTCCAAAACTAATTTTTTTTTTTTTGCTTTAATTAAAAATATAAATTTGTTACATTCCACAGACAGACACTGGCAACATGAGCTTCTGTCATATTCCTCCTCATGTTAAATATTGATGTCAGGCTCTGTGATGCAAAGTAGCAAAACACTGAGTGCAGAAGCCATCCAGACCTCATTTGGATTCCCAAAGGAATTTGACCCAACCTAGCAAGCACACTTTAGACTGATTATGTAGCTGTCAATTAAACTGCTGTTCTGTGCACTGAGATTACTCAGACTGTATTCTTTATCACAACCAAAATAAACCTACTGCAGTGGATTGTCTTTTCCCTACTAAACAAATGCATATTGAACTTGCATAAGTAAGCTTAAGCACTGAATCTTTTTGCTCAGATTTGCCAGTGGCATACCCAGTAAATGTCTGAAGTTCAAAGCTGACAATAAAGGTACAGATACAATTCTGCTTTGTGAGGTGAGGATTGTGACACTGCATAAACTTGGGTTTATGAATTATGAAATGCAGTATTCATCATGTATATATTATAGGATTGCATGACATTAACAGCCTTGGTCTCCATGACAATACCAGAAGAAGATGTTGGATGACAAAATGGCTATGAAGAATATGATTTAAATAAATATCACAATACTTCTGAGTCTTTTTATTTAGCAGATTTTTTAACACATTGAAAGTAACCAAACTATAATTTTCCTTCTTTATCTAACTGCATACAGTTTTCTCAGAGAGATCAACTTTTTGCTGCCTGTATGTAAAAGCCAAAGCAGATTAGAGACTCATGGGTGATGGGTCTCATCTGGCCAAATGAATTCAGTGTACCCTGCACTCAGTTTACAAAACACTGGCACTCTAAAATGCAATGTCTCTAGTAATGAGCAAACAATCCTCAAAGTTTTTGGGTTTCCCTTTTGATTACAAAATCAGTCTCAGGTGACCAGATTGACTGAGATAGACACTATGAAGGTGAGTGACAGCAGTGATAGCAAGTCAGGCAGGCACAAACTTCTCTGGGTACCCCTCTCTAAAAGGTATACAATTGTATTTCCTTGTGCTTGTTATGCCACTAATTAGGTGGGTCTTGAATGGGCTCATATTTATGTTGTCATGTAAACTTGTGGGTATAAGTACACTGGGACTTTATGTGGAGCTCATTAGCACCATTGCTATACAATCCAGTAACATCCATCATTTCACAGCAGACAACAAAGACAACTTATTTGTCTTTGAATTTCAGTTCCTTTTTCTGGACCCATTCTTTATTTTTAATCTGAACAGGTTCTCTGAACAAAAGATAAATTCAGTCATAACAAAAAACCTAAACAAAGCCATACAGGATGGTCAGGACCATATAATTTAAGTTAAAGAAATTTGAAAGGAGTCACATTATTTAAGGCTAACAATGGATTTTTTTTTTTTTTTTTTACACATTTTATTAAATCAAATGCCTATATCTAGCCTTAAATCTATTTTTATCTTTATGAACTATTAACTGAGAGCATGCTGTGGTGCTGCCACTCTCTGTCACCTCACCACTTCAGATTTGTAAAGTGATGCAATAGTAATTTGGGGGCAGCATTAAATTCTTGTTATTGAGTGTCTGATCTCTTTTTAGTCTTTAATATACACTCAATTCTCACATTGTCCACAGTGGGATAAAATGCTCTATTATTCTGCTAGTTTATGGCATGACAATTTTAGCAGAAATTACATGGTGTGCTCTATGTAACTCTGCCTTGGAATAGATGCTCCTTGTTTTGTCTCTTCTCTAGCTCTCTTGCTCTCACCTTTCAACTCAGACTGTAAGACTCAGATTTCAAGATTTCATCTTTCTATAAGCAAATTATTAATCAGAAACAATTCTTTTCTGGTTTTGTCCTGTCACACTTGAACATCCAAACATTGCCTGAGTGAAAATAAAGATATCCTTTATGAAACTGCTATGTAAGGATCCCTAATGTAAGAGGTACCTGAAAGCTGTAGCTGCATATATTTATTTCAGTTAGGATGCCTCAGTTTAGCAGTGTCTGTGCTGTCTGTGTTGGATAGGCAATTACTAAATTCATTCCTAGATCTAGTACAAGAATAAACATTCTTCTTTTTTCCTCATGGCTCATGCTCCTAGATGACTTTAGTCAGCTACAAGATGACAGTGATGATGCCTTCCATGGCATCCCTTGTCTGGCTGGAATATCAGTTTTGAGAAACATCACATCACACTGAAACTTCTGGTGCCCTCTTTGGTTTCCCTTTCGAAAAAACAAACTTTTAAATTTTGTTATTTAATTGATGATTTACTTTTGGCACAACATTGTTGAAAACTAGAATATTCAATATTTTTAAAATGGAACTTCTAATATTTTTTTTTTCAGAGGCTTCATTTATTTGGAATCAACCTTTTTAATGACTGGAATCTTAATCATATACAAAAATAACAGCTTCTCCTTATTCAAAAAGTGCTTCACTGACATTAAATATAAAACAAGTACATGAATATCATTTTTGTTTAAGAATAGTGCATTTAAGGCACAACTATCCTTTCAAAGTAGCTCTAGGGCATTATTAGAGAACCCTATTCCTGGATTTCACTAACCAAATAAAATCTTTCCAGAAAGGTTAATTTCAATAACTCTCTATTAATAAAGACCAAGGCTCACCTTATCCTCAGATAATCATCCCCCGAAGGTACCATTGCTACAGTGTCTATAAAAATCTTTTTGCATTTAGAAAAAATGCAAACTCAGGTTACATTTCCAAAGCACTGGCAACATGGCTCTTTCCTGTTTCCCAGCTGGTCATGAGGTCTTCAAAGTACCACAGAGATCTCTCTGATCTCAAAACAAAGCTTATGGTTTGATATGGCAACCAGCATTGAAATATATGATACAACTCAGTAAATCAAGAGAAAAGAAAACATTTTCTCAAACTTCTTGTGGGTGTACAATTTCCAGTGAGCACTGGACTCTATAATTTTCAAGTCTAATTCACATTTTTGCATGTTTTATCAGCTGTGTGTTTTAGAAAGCCAGAGTCAAATTGAAATCAGAATGCCAGGTGGTTGCTGAGAAAGATAGAAACCAAACTGAAATACAATCAGCTTTTCCTTAAATAGGGAGGTAGAATACCTTAAGCATTTTGATCAGCCCACATTTTAAAGAAGATCTGAAAGATTTCTTTTGTATTGCTACAGCTGTGAAAAATACCTTTCACAAATGATTGTGAGTTTTCATCACAAAAATGAATAGCTAGCATATTACATAAAAATATTGTCATTTACAGAAAATATTTTTTAATACTTCATGTTCTTTTTAGAAAATTAATCTTTTCCAGATGCTTCTTTTAGCAATTTGCTTTTAAATTACCATGGGACAACTACAGCTATGCTTCTCAGATTTTTGCTTGTGGGTTCTAAGATGTTCTGTGACAGCTGTTCCTTCAACTTCTCCTAGAATACAGAACATGCTGCATCATATCCAGCAAAAAAATAAGTCTATGCTACCAATGTCCAAACTAGTTATTATGCCCTCAGTGCATCAGCTGAGGAGTTTAGCTGTTCTTAAATCCTCAGGAAATAATCTTTTCCTCCTCTTTTTAAAACATCAGAGCTTTCTTGGGCTCAATTCTCGTGGCAACATCAAGGCATGGGAGCAGCTCTCCAGCTGTATGCACGTTATTCCATCTCCCACAACCTTTCAGAGGCAGACACACCAAAGATCTTTTCCACTCTCCCCTGTGCAACAGGAGGTAGGATCATAGGCTGCTAATGAGGCAAAAAGCCATCTACATTAAGCCCCTGTCTCCAAGCAGACTTAAAACTGAGTCATCTACTTCAGAAGCTGCATAAAATATGCTGGAGGACATAAATAATTTGCACAGCTCAAAAATTAGATTCCTTACTGGTTTCTCTTCCCTACAGAGAAACGAACCCGTCCTGATCAGCAGCTGCCCCCAACCTGGGCATAGAATCAGGTTTTCTTTTCTTTACATGCACTGATAGACAAGGAGGTACCTGTCACTTATCTAAGCAGAAAAAAATAGACTTGCTAATCTTATCCCAAAGTAAAATATAGGAGTCTGCATTTGCAGTGAATATACTGAAAATTTTATCCAAAATGCAAGAAAAGCCCCAAATCCATCTGTATTGAATAAAAATTGTAAAAAGCAACCAATATTAATAAATCTGAATTTTAAAAAATATTCTTTTAAGCACAATCAGATAACAACACATATACAGTAAGTCACTGGATACAGGGAGGATTCTGAGCTCACAGTCTTACCCCAGTGGTTTGGTATTTGCTATCTCTCACCCTCTTCTTCTTGCCCCAAAATCTTTTCTCAGGCCCTGATCTAGAACTCACTTGTGAGCAGTGGAAATCATTTTACCACTTTTGGGGGCATAAGTCTGAGGGCTTCTTGTTTTCCTGACTGCATCTCCTCACTGCTGCAGTGCTTTCACACCGTTGCAGTGCAGCTTTTACTGTTTAACTTACAATTCCAACAACTACTGATGTCAGCAATCTGAGTTTCAGCAAGAAATATGAAAACATCATGCAGTGTTATATATAACTATTCCCTGAACTACATTAAAATATAAAATTCCTTGATACCTGCACATTTGGAAACATACCAATTTTTCTAGCGCTATGAGAATTAAGTTGGTGGAGAACCTCATACTTCCTTATTGTTAACATCTCAGACTTTTAAAGAATATGGAAAAGAACATGAACTTGATCTGATGGTATTATTATTTGCACTGAACTTTTCTGGTAACTCTTATCTATGCTTTTTCAAATTAAAGACTCTAATATAAATCAATGCAGAAGAATAATGCAATGATTAATAACATGCAGAAGTTCAAATATTATAAGACTTTGCCCTTAGGCTTCTCCACTGACACTAAAATGTGTCAAAAATAAGAGTTGCCTATCATCAGAGACTGCATTTCTTAGTGGAAATGCCACAGATAACAAGATAATGAAACTTACTAATGAAGAATATGGGGGGGAAAAGGCTTGATTAATGCACAGTGATGTTTTCAGAAATGTTTTCAGAAATCAACTACTATATTTTCAAATTTTTAGTAGGTCAAACTACTGTATAATCTAATGACTTGACCCTACAAATGCTTCCATATGGTACTTTATAGCACTTTTAAAATATATTTATGCAGCTTTAGGTGCTGCAGTTAAAAACAGAATCAAAAAGGAATATGAATAATATTTGAACTTACACATGTAGGAAGCATCTTTAAGGACATCTTAAGTTCAGTGTCCAGAGGCTTTGATGCCAGAAAAGTTTATCCTCTAAATAAAATTCCCATTAAATTTTCTTAATCATTATATATGCTTTCTTTCTTCAATGTGTTATATAAAAAAGTTGCAACCTTTTTTTTTTTTATAGAAAAGAATGTAGTCAACATGGAACAAAAGCATTCATTGTTTCTAGAATACAAGTTGCTGTGATTTACATTTTCTATTAGATGAGACAAATGTTTTGATATGTGACTTAGGCAAAGCTTTGAATAGTCCATTCATTCATAGAACGTGAACACATCCCTTGAGAACAAATGCATCATTCTGACCCATTCCTGGTTAGAAAAAAACAAAACAGAACAACAAAAAAACACCCCCTAATTAATAGAAAAGACAGCAGCAGTTTTGCAGAAGTCCAGCATTTCAGGACTTTCTCAGCTCAGAGAAATTGATGAGAAAGGGTATATTGCTTCTTAAAATATAAGGAGTAGGCAAAGACAGCAAAAAGAAAATGAACCTGATTCAAAGTCAGAATGAACAATGAATTCATCAGACTTTAGATCAGCACAAGAAGAATGAATGAAGTGCAAGTGCACACAATTCTTCAGCAGCATTCAAATTTGTGAGGGATGTGCACAGATACAACATGCAGAAATGCAACACTCTTCTTCAAACAGAAAAACTTATTTTATTATCATATTGCAATCTACTTATCTTCTCACAAGTGTAATAAACAAGTTATTCAGCTTAACAAGGATGAGTTAGCATGAAAATATCTGCATATTCTTTTTGACTGGAAAGATTTATGGAATGAATGAATGAATGTCACATGACAGTATCAGTGCAGAGCATTAACAACATCTTTTTAAAACTGTATTTTCAATCTGATGTTTGCATACTGTTTAAAAGGGGAAAGTGCTTATGCAAATACAGACATTTTGACAGTCAAGTACTTTCAAAAACTTATTTTCAGAGTAGATAAAAAAATGCAGAAAAGAAATTGTCTATTACTAATCAGGAATCTGTAGTAAATGCATTTTTTCCAATTTCTCATCTAGCAGAACACCTGCCAGGTGATGTTCAACTAATTTTTAGACAGAAGTTTCATTCTGATCTTATGAAAAATTTTAGAATGAGAAAAAATAAGAGATCCACAGAACCTGATATGAAGCAGTGATTAAGGAGAATTTCCAGGACAATGAGAGCAAATTCCTATGTTAATTTTCGCATGGAGATAAAGCAACTTTCTCTTAATGGACAATTTATAACATCTCCTTTCTCCCCTGAAATTAAACAGACTCTATCTTCATAAGTTATCTTTCTCTAGAATACTAGCCAAGTATTTTACAGTCTAACAGTGGTAATAAGTGTTTAATTTGCAAATAAAATATTAGCTGTTTATTTTTTCCAAAGTCTTAATAATATACATATACATATACATATACATATACATATACATATACATATA
>CM031879.1:7932766-7963595 GCA_018697195.1 Certhia americana
ATATACATATACATATACATATACATATACATATACATATACATATACATATACATATACATATACATATACACATACATATACATAACCTATATATATATATATATAGGGTAAACTATTTTTTGCAAAAGAAAGTACTGCAGGAAGTAAGGCAGTGTGTGTTAGATGTTGGTATGCTTTGTGCTTCTGGATAGTTAGCCTGAGATTCATTTTTATGTGACAGAAATCAACTACTCCTTCCAACGTTTTTAATTTGGTTGAGACCATTTAAGTGCAAGACAGTATAAAAATACATGTGTTATACTCTATCTAAGCACCGTAGCTGTAAAAATCATTTCAAATGTAATTTATAGCTCAGAAAACGTCAGAGTTATATTTGCAATAATCAAGATCTGGAATATATTATGAGTGCCTCAGCCACAGCTGGGTTTGGGATCTCTTCTCTGTAGTCTTGGATGCAGTATAAGCAAATCCCATGTGATAGTTCTGGTTCTGTTCAATCAATATCCAGCTGCAATGCCCAGCTGCTCCATAGGACCTGGAATTGCCCAGCAGCTCCACCAGACTAAAGGGACACTGCCATTTAAACAAGTTGCTCACCTCAATATGTTACTTTAGTCACTTCAAGCATCTGAAAAAAGGTATTTTGGAAGTTCTGACCATAAAGAAACATAGCTGAAGGCAGGCAGATATCTGCAGGAGTGTGCCTTTTTATTTCTGCAGCTTTCTGGGCCTCAGAGATGGGACCAAGGCTGCAGTGGCAGCTTTTTTCCTGTTGCTCAGATTTCAGAGCTCTCTCCAGAGCTGAGCAGACACTTACAAGAACCCTCTGTAGGAACTACTCTTCTGATTTAGAGCCACAAGTGGTTCCTATGCCCTGTAAAAAAAAAAGTAGGAAAGCTCAAACATGAGTTTGAGTAGGAAAGCTCAAACATGATCAGGTGATGTCCTTTTTTCTAGGATAATCTAGATATCCATTAGCAGGGGATGGGAAGAAAAACCCAAGAGAAAACAAACCAGCTCTTGTTGCTTTTTTATTAGAAATCTGTTTTGTTTTTTCACCTAAATGTATTTATACACCTATCTTTCCAGAAAACTCCCCAGTTGAACTCTGTCAATACAGAATGATCCTGAAGTAAATTTTCAGAAGAAACTCTTGTTATATTTTTATATTGGTTGTGTGGATGTAGGATGCTCTGTGTAAGGTGTATTCCTGAATGGGAAAACCAAGTCTGAAAACCTGAAAAAAGGAAAATGGATATAGATACATTTTTATATGATGATATAATTACTAAAATATAAAATCCCAGCAACACTCCAGCATCTTTATTTGTCTGATGGGACATTAGTACCACTTTCCCAGTGTTTGGAACCAGGTTCTGGAGCTAATCTGCCTAGACTGGAGGAGTTATGGTAATGGGTCCTCTTAAGGTCATTACCTGTGGTCTCATCCTGCTTGCCACCATGGGTCACCCTGTCAGTGTGCTATTTACCAAGGAAGGAAACTCAATAGGGAATGAAGGCCATCAGAGCTCTGGGTAAGGCTTTATAATCTGCAGAGTCTTATGCAGGAGAACAAACTGGGATTGACACATCATATCCATACAAGCTAAACCTCCCAATATCCAAGAGCGATCCTTCTGGGGCGATCTGTTTTTTCTCCCTGTGTCAATGTTGGATCATAAATTCTTCCCTTTACCTCACACTCACTCTTGTGAGGAGTTGAGAAGCCAGGAGTGCCATGGAGTACAAGCATCTGTGTCCCATACCCAGGCATCTCCACAGGAGTGAATCCCCTCCCAGGCTGGTTGCACAGGCAGGCACACCTGTCCACAGCCCCCACCTGGCTGCACATTAACACCCAGATCTAGCAAATGGAAGCTTGGCCATGTGTCCCTATTACCCACCAAATATGTCTGCATTAAACACTTCACCCACCAGCTGCTTCCATTTAGTACTGCAGTGAGCTGGGAACGAACTGATGCCTTGGAAAAGGCTGACCTGGAACAGAGACCAGACAGAGCTAAAGGATAAAGGAGGTATTTATTAAAAGGCCTCAATAGGTACACCTTGGGCAGTGCAAGAGCCTGGCTGGGCTACACCCAAGATGAACCCAAAATGGTCACACAATGGACACCCGATCACAGGGTCTCACACTTTTATTTTAGTCCATTAGCACACTGGAGTTAATTGTCCAGTTATAGCTTCATGTTATGAAGTTCCAACCTCCTTGTTCTTCTCATCAATTCACCATTGTTTTTGCTTTTGGGCCTGAAATTTGTATCATTTGTTCTTGGTCCCAAGCTAGAAAAGAAATTGTTTTTTCTAACTACTCTGCAAAGAGAGCTTAGTAGCACTTAATATGAAACCCAGAACTACACACTAAAACAGCACAGAATCTGAAAAATACAAAAGCTAAAACTTAAGGCATCAATACAGCTCCACAACAGAGTTAACCTTGTTAATCTTAATGGAGGTTATCTTAGAGCAAAATGGGCATTGACTACTCTTGAAGGTTGTAGTACTCAAAACAAGCTTTCAGACATGGTTTTCCCTTTCAAGAATATACCTTACATAGAGCATCATGCATCCACAAAACCAATATAAAAAAATTACATGAGTTTCCTCTGAAAATTCACTTCTGGATCATTCTGTATTGACAGAGTTCAACTGGAGTCTTTTTCTTTGTTTGCTGGGGAGACAGATGTATAAATATATTCAGGTGAAAAAAACAAAACAGATTTCTAATAAAAAAGCAACAAGAGCTGGTTTGTTTTGCCTTGTTTTTCCTGTCCCCTGCTAATGGATGCCTTCTGCTCATTGTAGGTGTCATTGTGCTGATATATTCTTTTCATATATTTCCAAATTCCTTGAATCAATTCTAAGAAAAAGGCACTGGAACTAGGTTTGTCAAAACAAAACTACCCCTTGGAGCCAGTGAAGCTTTGACATCACTCTAGGATGTGCCAAATGTACTCATTTACTCAGAGCTCATTCTTGGTTACTATTCTCTCTGGGGAACAACTATACATCAAACAAATGCTTTGTAAAAAGCTCTACTCACTGCTCTATGACAAATTCATTTTTAATATCTGTAAGGCACATCTTCTAAAGCAGGATTTCATGTATCAATAGATTTTACTTATTTCCAGAAGCATTTCTATGATCATGAACATTCTTAACCAAAAGTCCATGCATAAAGTCTCCAGCAGAAAAGCTGCAGTTGCACATAAATAACATCCTTTTCCCCCTGTTCTCTGAGAGGGTCTTATAGGCGTGTTCTTACCTGCCAAACTAGCTGAGGACCTTCAGTGAAGACTGTCAGAGGAAACTGAAACAACTGAGAACAATTCAAGAGCTGCTTTTAATTCACAGGCTGCCTCTTTTTACTTGTATCCAGACCCAGACCCTGTAAAAAATTCAAGTTAATGAACATTTCAGTGTGATGCCAGAGCAAGCTCCAAGTATTAGCAAAGAATCTGTATTAATTCTTACATGTAAAGGTAAAAATGAAGGCAAAAAATATAAACACACACCCACAAAAAAAAATATTTTTTAGAAGATACTTTAATTGATTTTTACTAAATAAATTTCAGTGTAAATATAATGTTCCACATGTGTATATTTTTTTAAGTAAAATTTAAACTAGCTGTGTCTGGAGACAAATTTCTTCTTTAAAAGTAAGTATTTGTCACATCTGAAGTGTGAACTAAGCATTGCAGTTGTCTGTAAATCAGGATAATATAAAAAATTATGCAATCAGTGGTGAAACTGGACAGGAATGCAGAAACCAGAATCCCCCTCACTAACCTCTTCAAACTGTTTAGACGTACATATAATGTATATTAGCAGTAAGCAAGTGGCAGCCAGAGGCCTCAGTGAGTTTGGAGCCCTCACTGTGCTGATTACTGTATGAGCATAAACAGGAAATATTCCTTCCCTCAAAATCACTACAATCAAGATATCAGCAATGCACATCAGGGCTTGCAGGAAGCAGCGTGGAAGAAGGATGCTGAACCTGAGGGCAACTAATTGGAACACAAGATTGTGAAATCTATTGGCTGAACATCTAGCCTCAAGCTTTAGAGATTTTTTTTTTTTTTTATTCCATGCAACAAGTCGACAAGAGCTACAAATGAATCACTTGCGGCCTGTCTACTTAAGGACTCTCATTAACCACGGGTATCATGGTGAAGATGGATCTTAAGAAAGGAACGAAAGGAGACCAGGGTAATGGTTGTGTCTAATGACTTGGTTCTAAAGGCATAGAATCTAATAAAGCACAAGTTAATAAGCTCTCACTATGAGAGAGCTTAACATGACAGAAAGGCATGGTGATGACAGAATTTCTGTAACCAGATTATATAAATAATGTGGGTTGGTAGGGAGAGCCGTGGACAGAACTCTGCATTAAATTTTAAGCACTTGCGTTACCTGAGCTATAGAATCCATTGCAGCAATCAGAAAATTGTTGCACACCCTTAATTTCATTGTTTAAGCTATTAGAAGGGGGAAAAAAAATAAATAAAGAGTTCAGTTAAAAAATATTTATCGTATCTGAGCTTTGGGCTATTCCTGTGCTGCTGCTGTTCTGGCTATCTCTCTCAGTACGTCAGGGGTTCTGAGCAGAGCCTACCACTCCTGAATCATCCTTTCTGACAGGCAGGAGTTGTGTGAGAGGAGATAGACTTATCATTACAAACTCAATGACCTGAATTTTCCCAAGACTTCTAGTAAAAACAGAACATGATAATGAAAGTCTTTGCCTAGCTAGTCACAGTTCACTATCTTTCTTAAACTGCAAACAGTGAGTAACCAACGATGGAAAACTTCTTAGAGAGAATACTTTCATCCTTTCTCCAATGAAAATTTTGTCTGGGAGAAGGAGACTGTTACACTTTGACCAAAAACCAAAACCAAACCCCAAAAACAAATAAACAAAAAAACACATAGGTGCTGGTAAAATAGAACTTTATAGGATGTGTAGACAAGACATCAGGATTTTAGGATAGCAATCAATAAAATCACTTGCTCTATTACTTCAACTACTGCATCCTATGATACATTTGCAGTTACTGAGACTCAATACATTGTGTGAGTCACATTCATAAATATACAGTATAATGCCTAATGATTTTTATCATATTTCAGATTGCTTTCCTTTCTCTTGTTCTGGTTAGGACAATGATCTAAACATAGCCCAGAAAATATCTTGATTGTAAGTCGCAGCCAGGTAATTAAAAAAAAAAAAAAATCACAAAAGCAAAAGGGGAGAAAAAAAAAAAAAAAAATAAAAAAAAAAAAAAAAAAAAAAAAAGAAAAAAAAAGACAACTCAAAGCAGAAGGGAATTTTCAATTTCCAAACTGCATTAAGTAAATTATGATGACTTGGAAAAGAAAGGAACAAAAAATATTTGCACAGTCACCACTGCTGGAGAATCTGAAAAATAGAAAACTACACTTGCTAAAAGCAATCTGATTTCCAGGGCAGGACAAAATGCTCCCTCCAGCTTCTCATTGCTGCTGCTCCCCTGCCCAACCTGCCTCTCCCACTCCTCAGCTCCTCTTCCTCACTCCTCACCTGCCAGTGATGGCAGATGGCTGTGAGAGCTGGAACAGGCCGCAAGGAATAGGTGTGCTACAGAGGAAAGGTGCTCCAGGACAAGCTGCTGGAGGCAGAGAGATTATCCAAGGTTTCTGTCATTCTGGAAAGCAGCACGGCAGCTATGGCTCCCCTCATTCCTCCCGGTATCCTTGACGGGAAGCGCTCTGGAAAGCGTCTCTCTGAAAACAGGCCTGCTGAGGACAGAGAACAGAGTGAACACGGCAGCAAGAAGTGATCACTCCATCTTTCTTCATCCTGCATCTGACAGATTCACATAGACCTGACATGACAGTTTCCTACGACTTGCAGAACCTTCCAGCCAAGGGGGAGGGGGAGGGAGAGCAAAGTGGGATAAATAATGATACAGCCACAATAAAAAGGCAGTGGTGTGGAAATCTGTCAAGAAATACACATTTCTTATAATAGGAAGAAAGCAAGGCCTGATCTTGTTTAGTACGAGGCTGGAGTTAACACATTCTGCTACATGGGAAATAAACCATCTCCTTTCTTCAGGAGCAGAGGTGTCCCTCCATCTGCATAATAGCTGTGCACAGCTTGGGATCACTTGATCTTCCAGACCCCCCTCTCTTCCTCAGCTGGGTTGTTATCATCCTCTGTTATTATCTTCATATTTCCCCTGGTTATTATCAGCATGATCCCTTTGCCTTTATGTCGACAATCTACCTGGCAATTTTCTCCTCTCCAGCTGGCTTCCGTGTTTCCTAGGTAAGAAAACTAATGTTCTTTGCTCCAGAGTGAATGTCCTATTCATTATTCTCAATGTACTGTGACACAGTAACACTGAATATTGAAAGCCTGCAGTAAATTCTCATCTATTTCTCAGTCATATAGAACAATTAAGCAAACAGCACAAATAGCAACCTGCCTTTTATCGCCCCTGCTGAATTTAGATTTGACTGTGCTACATTTAACAATTGCCCAGACCTGCAATGCAAATGAATGTGTGGATAAACACTGTTTAATATTGCACATCATGATGTGCCAGAGAGCACTTCCATTGTACCACGCTCTTGATGGTAACCCAGATAAATCACTATTCATACCAAAACAGGCTGAAGCAGGATGCAATTAGTGAAAGAATTGCTGCAAAGAAACTCTGTACTGATACTGTGATCAGCTGTCTGCATCCATATGGCTCCTGGACTGGCAGGGAATGAACTCTTGCCAAGGGTTTGTCTCTGACCCAGTCTGTACTCTCAGTCAAGTCTGGAAGCAGGGCTGCCTTGATGTCACAGTCTGGGTATCCTGCTTCCCCAGAGTGGTAGTGAAAACTGGAGTCACCAGCATCTCACAGAATCACAGAATGGGCAAGGCTGGAAAGACCCACAGTGGGTCATCTTATCCAACCTCCCTGCTTCAGCAGGGCCATCCCAGAGACATGGCACAGGATTGCATCCAGACAGTTCTTGAAAATCTCCAGTGAGGGGAACTCCACAACAACCACAAAATCAATCTCAGGAACCTTAACAAAAGCAACAAAAAAAACATTGACCTGGTTCAGAAGAAGTCATGAATAACAGAGTGCTCCATTGTTCTTGACAATCACAGTGAGGTACACACTGGTTATTTAATCTTTCAGTTATGTAAAGTTTAAATTCCTTCTTGTCCTTTAAAATTTACCATTCTTACAGTAAAAGTCTTTCACCATTTTTTTATAAATGCACCAAAATCTGTAGACCTCAGCAAAGACACATGATCAATAGCCAGAATTTTTCATGCTTAGAATCTTAGAGTCCTGCAAACTTTACCAAAGTGGAGGTGAAGCAAACTGTAAGGCCAGAACACGTGAAAACCAAGTTATGACAACCTTAGATCAAAATCTAATTATGAAATATACACTTAAAGTAATAATTAAAACTAATAAATAAAACAGAAATTAAGCCACCATTATTTACCACCATTGTTTCTTCATTTAAAAACTCCAAAACTATAAGAATTTAAATAAAAATGTTATTGTCAATTTTCATTTGAAAAGTCTATTTAAGGAGGGTTTAATGACTTCAGTTTTTAAAGTCATTTTGTACTCATGGTTAATTAAATGCACAAGGACTTCCACTGAGAATCAGGATGTTCTAAATAATGTAATAATAACTTGTGTAACCAATTACTGTAAAATAAAACTGGATTATCCAATATGACCTGTCTGGCTTTGGTATTCATAATTTTAAATCCCTTTTAATTAAATCCTCAGGGTACTATATTTAACGTAAAACAACCATGACCTCCTTTATAATATAAATGTAGTAGCCATAGTGGGTCAGGAATGAATTTTGGTTCCACAACTGGGTGACTCATTCATCAGAAAATTTTCTGGGCTGTCATCCTATTTAAACAACATTATGAGCCAGTTTCTCAGCTGCTGTAAATAGGGTGTTGTAAATTGACTGTAATGGTGCTAGGGCTCTATACCACTGCGCTTTATTTCTAAGCAACAGAAAACAGACAAAAGTGTACATGCAATCTTTGCTTTACTAATGAAGATGAGGTTTATTCTGAGCAAAATATATCACTTCTTCCACCTCCCTCCTGGGCTTTTTTTTGTTTGGCTGTTGGTTTTTTGGGCTTTATTTTGGTTTGGTTTGGTTTTTTGCTAGGGTTTGGGTTTTTTGTTTCTTGTAGGGGTTCTAGGGAGTTTGCATCATTGTGAGTTTTGGATTTTGTTTTTCTGTTAATTAGTGTTGTGCTTTCCAGAACAGCACCAAGGACAAGTGAGAACTTGTTATCTAAAGGGCATGACAATAAAAATATCAAATTGAGAAGTGAGTTTTCTATGATGTTAGCAATCTACCCACACATGCTATAATACTTTTTCCCTTTTTCTGATTTTTTCTGCCTATTTTTAAACCAGCTGAACTCTTTTCTTCACAGTGAAGACCTGTGAGTATGTTATCTCCTCGCTTTGCTTTTTACATCATTTAAGTAGTTGTTACATTTATAAAACGCAGATTCTCTCAAAATATAAAAAGTCAGGACTTAAATGCAGATACACAGACATGCTTAATATCCAGTCATAGAAAGTCTCAAAATGATTTAATAATATTTTTTCAAATGACACTGATGAACCTCTGAAAATGTCTAAAATATGCTGCAGTTAGTATGGGCAAAATGTATTACACATTAGATTAATAGACTGAATTTCATCTATAGTACACTAATATGGAAAAAAAAAAAAAAAAAAGTAAATAGGACCAATCAGAGCATGTTAGAAGTCTGATTTTGGATATCTTATTTCTCATTTTTCTTTGTCAATGCTTTTCAGAGGATGCCTATGGAAGCTTAAATAATAGCCTAAGGCCCTGACACTAAAAATTTAACAGAATTATGTAAAAAGCTATTCAGATTTTTAACTTATATGCTCTTTTCTTGTGAAGGCAAAGTTTGTAAGAAGACCACTGAGGAACAGATCAGGAGTCCTGACCTCAGCACTGGGCAGGTACTCAAAGCATTTATTGCAATGCAGCTAACATTCAGTTTTGCTAATCAATAATTATCAACTATTTAACAGGATTTAAGACCTTTTCATTCACGAGACCACTTGATTAATTTTTTTCTGGAACACTAAGCAATTTGACTTAGTCTTTATTCTTTCATCAGAAGATTTTATTGCCTAAAGAACATGGTCCTAGAACACATCCTTGCCATATTGTCACTGTTTAGCAATGGTACTCCCAACTCATGGAATCTCAATTGGAAGAGACCCCTTCTCCCTGAAAGACATTCCCTTTTCCTTTTCCCCAACTCCAGCAATTATAAGGCAGTACAGGATAACCTGCAAGCCCTAACCATGACCCCTCCTGGCTACTGCAAAAATAAACCCTGTCCTGCCTGGCACCAGGACCCATATATTACTTCTGTCATATCAGAAGGGAAAGAACAAAAAAATCCTTTTTTCTGCTCTTTCTAAAAACTAAAGCAGAAAAATTTTATCTTTAGTGGGCTTTACTCTTCTGGGATTGAGGTAATAGGACAAGTGAAAATTGAAGCAAACTTACCTACTGCTGTGAACTGAGTAGAAATGTGTGCTGCAACTATGAAGTTTCAAATATAAGACAGAGATACATAAGGAGAAAAAAAAAAATCATTCCAAAAAGGGTAAGGCTTGGTAACATAGGTGTTTTTATTGTTTTCATATCCAGTTCTTTATGTCAATAAACGAACATGCACTTGGTGTGCACATCATGTAATCAGCTCATAGGGTAAGCATTAAATTACATCCTATTTTCATGCTCAGCACACTGATAAGGACATGAACAAAACACATAGCACTGATTTGTAATTCTTGATTTCCAGTGGGGAGTTGTCCAGAAGTACTAAATCAAGAGCCACTGAACCATCCTATTTCTATTTGTTATTGTTGAATAGATTTTATCCTTTTCCTTCTCACTTTCTCGTGCTTTCTTAGTTTTATTTCTTCAACAACACCTTTCATTAGGTGTTGTTGTTGTGTTAGGTAACATATATACCCGTGCATACAAACATAAAAATAAATTTATTTATTGTATTTTTTCCAGTGACACCAGAAACCTTTGGATGATGATCTAAATAAATAATTGTAATGTGTGTGTGTGTGTTGTGCTTTCTAAATTTTCTATCCTGTGTTTGAAAGAGTTGTAATAGTATGGACATTACAAATAATCTGTTTGACCAGCAAACAGAGAATACTATAGATCTTAAAGAAAATGAGGTTTCTACTTTTTTTCATTTTGTGTCTCCAAATTATTCCTTCCCTGAGATATAATTTTCTCTTGATACGAAAAAGAAACAAAATGAAATAAAACAAAACAAAGCATGAACTAAACCACAGGAACCCTGCTTTGAAGGTCTTAAAATATCACAGATTCTAGGATACAAGACTATCTCATTCCTTGCTGCAGAGGTAACTGAAGTGGAATCTTCTTTCCTTATATTAGTGTTTGATCCACTGGCTATTTTTCAAAATAAATTAGAACTGAACACGTTTCAATCATCCTGGTGTGCTCTAGCTATTGTAAGCAGCAGGTGCATAACTCTTCTCATCCACAGACAATCTCTGAGCCCTCTTCAGGGTTAGTCTTAGGTAAGTTTTCAGGCACAGCTCTTATATATTACTATAATGAAAGTGGCACTTTTTTTTTTAGAGTCTGGTCTCCTGGTTGCTTCTAAATGCTCCCTCCCATCACTGGATAGAATGGAAACATTTTCTCATTCTGAGTTTTTTATCTTTGTCCCCAAACAATGTTATGGCAGGAACTAACTCTATAAACAAAAATATTACAGTGATAGCATTCCAACATTTCAGCTGCAAATTGCCATCTCTACTGTCCTTCATATTTTTAGTCTTTCACATGAAAAAGAGTGGGTAAATTCTGATGGGAAGACATGAATAAATTTGCTGAAAGTATATCCTTCCAGTGAAGATTTTCCATTTACCTTTGGAAAAAAAAATTTAGCTACATTTTTTTACGTTCTCTTTGCTTAGAAACTAGAATAAATTTCATAATTATTATATCAGGAACATGGCTAGCAATAAGCCCCTTATTATCTCTGTTTTAAGCCCTATTCTTTAACTTCAAGATTACTGCAGGAGTCTTTAATAATTAATTTTGCAAAAATTCTCTTGTTTAAGGTCACACTGCAGCTCTTAACAGCTCTTAGATATATGAGTACCTTCTAGGAAGGACAGTAGAACTATATCAAAGATTTATATAAATATAAATAAATATAAGAGATTAATAACAATAGTGTGAATAAGGCATATTTTCCAGAAAAGTATTTAGTTTAGAGTATGTAATTTATTTTAAGTGGGTCATGGATAAAATGTCCCACATATGTCAGTCTGTCAAAAGTAGAAACCATTTATCATAAAAGAGAAAAAGGCAAAACATGAAACAAAAAAAGAAAATCAAAACAATAACAAAAAAATCTGGTTTGTTTCATGCTTAGTTTATTTACACATTTATAAAGAAGTTATAAGCCTTCTATATCTAGAAGCTTTTGTTTTACTTGGTGGGAAAAGTGAAAAAAGGAGTCTAAATATGCAAAAAACTGAAAAAAAAATAGTTGCAATGAAGTTTCACACTCATGGTCTCCGAAGCACGTATGTAGCTGTCATCATCACAGCTCATAAAAACTGCCCACGTACAGTCACAAGTGCTCAGGGCTTACCAGGAGCCAAACAGGCAGATGGATCATTCTCTCATGTGTGTCTACATAGTTTTACTCTTGCTGGATACCACTGATTATCCTCCCTCCATCTGCAAGCTCTCTTAAACTGCATGTTTGTCCTTTTTGAACCCTAGAGCAAGCTTTCATAAATAGTAGAAGAGAAGTGTGGGATGACGTGTTGTACATGTATTCTAAATGCACTTGACCCAGCTCCAGTGGGTCATATCACACTGGATATATCTATGTGTTATCAGATAAGTTTATTTTTTGGTTCATTATAAGTCCCAGCTTATACATCCACCACACTGCCTGCATTTTGGTATGCCTTGAAATTCAGCTTTGGCATGCTGATTAGGAATCTTGGTTAGAATATATGAATGCAAAAATGATCATATTAGGTTAAACCAACTGGAGTCTACTCCACTAAACTGATTCTAACAATGGACCAAATTCTGGAGGACATGATACAAGTGAACAGCAACAACCTGTATCTTACCATTCTCCTCTCCTCCAGATACTTCTGTTTCAGAAATCTGCCAAGCCAGATGATGGGCTTTTGTGTTTGGTAAACCTTGATAGGTTTCTTCTGGATAAACTTGTCCAATTTTCCCTGAAGTCCACAGGGATGTTTCCATGCAAATTATTCTTCAGCAAGAACTTGTTCCTGCCTAGTGTCTTGTATAATCAACTATGAACAATCACCTCTCCTCGTTAAAAAAAAAAAAAAAAAAAAAAAATTAAAAAGAAAGGGTTCTGTGAGTTTCATTTGACTCTCTTGTTCTTCAGCTAGAAGAGACTGTGAACAGTTTCATCTCTGCCCACTGTCTTCATATCACTCAAGAGGTTTTTTAATTTCTGTCACATCCTTCCCCCATGTCAACTCTTTTCCAGACAGAAGACTTGTAGCTCACACAAGGGTTCCTTGCATGAAAGCTGTTACAGACAGTTGATCATTCTTGTCACCTTTCGCAGCATTTTTTCAGTTCTCCTTCATGAATTTGAGATGAGAGGTTCTTGAGATGAGAGGTATAGAAATTTTCAGGATATGTCTGAATCCATGACTTTATATGGTGGAAGTGATCTCGGTTTTGCTCTTACTTTCTTTATAATTCCTAACATTTGTTTTATGATGGCTACTAAGCAACATCTGACATTTCAGTGCAAATCTCTTTCTCAGCAACAAAAAATTGCTCCTCACCGGCAATGGTTATCTCAGTGCACTTTGTATATGAAAGAATCTTTCCTCTAATCCTTTTATATTTAACTAGGCTGAATTTCATCTTTTTTTTTTTTTTCTCTTTCACTTATCTCATAAAAAACTACTGCATTTTTTTCTAGTTAGACCTCATCCTACTTTGAATAATTTAGTATCATCACCCAACTTTCTTACATCACTACTCACCCTTTTATGCAGGTCATTGATAACCATATTAAGCAGAACAATCCCCTGTACATATTCCATAGTGATGGAATTCTACTTCTCTTATGGAATTCTCCTTCACTGGGAGAATTGACATTTGCTTCTACTCTCTCTTTCCTATTTTATAACCAATTATTTATCTAAGTTATGACCTTCGTACCTCTTATGCATGGCTGCCTAATATCTAAATCTAAATAGATTATATCAATCACATCCACTTTATCCATATGCCTGCTGACCCTTTCAAATACCTCCAATAAATTTCCAAGACGGTTGTTCGCTTTGCAAAAGCCATGCTGACTTTTCCAAGGTAAATTACATCTATTAACATCTACACCAATTCCATTCTTTTAGTTTCTTCTAATTTTAGTTTCTTCTAATTTTAGTTTCTTCTAATGTTCCTGCTGTAGACACCAGGTTTACAAGCCAGCATGTCTGCAAATGTTGTGCAGACTTATTTTTAATTGTTGTTTTGTTTGCCATCCCCCAGTGTTCAGCAAAGGAGTTTTATAGATTAGATTATCAGTGTTATTAATTTAGCTACTTCATCTCTGATTTTCTTCAGAAAGTCTAAACATTTCATGCTCCTCTCAGGTTGGTTCTCTTCACTTTGACAGTTAATTCCATAATCTCTGCTTGTGTCTTAAGTGTGTCTGCTGAAAATTCCCTGCAATGAAGAGAGAGAATGAAGAATTTTGCATGCAGATAGAACACTCAGCAAAGTTGATTCCATCCAAGCAGAAGGAAGCTTTTCAAATCTCTAAACTCCTCTAAAAAGCAGAAAGCCCAAAGGTACCCAATTTCCCCTTTTAGACAGAAAGTCAAGACATTTAGCTTTTCTTTTTAATTTAGATATTTACTGAGGCTGCAAGCATGTAACCAGTCTTTCTAAGCAATTACAATTGTCCATATATGATATGGCTGAGGTTTCTTTCTTCCTTAAGGATTTTTTGGTATTTGAAGACTAAGAGATGATCTATTTGTTTGTCTTTTCCTACTGTAGTTACCAGATATTTAAGCAGTTTTAACTAGATGAGAAATATTCTCATACCTGGAGCTTGCTTTTAACATCTCCTCATTCTTCAACAGAGGTTATGTTAAAATACTACTGCTAAGTTCTCCTTGTTCCCCTTATGCAGCAGAATATAGTACAGCCTTATGCAAGCAACAAGTACCTCCAGAAAATGAAAAATTACTGGGAAAATAAAAAAGACTTGATAATTTATGATATATGGCAGCACTGACAATATGAAAAAAGAATTGCATGCACATGCAGCCTACAGACTCTTAACCTTGCTGCAGCAACTACTTGCACAGTCTCCTGCCATGAAAGAGCTTGGTTTAAGGTAGTGTCTGACATCGAATGTGTAGTGGGGTAAGTTCTTAGTCAGGTATTGCAGCTCAGCTGAGATACCTTGATTTATTCAATTGGAGTAACCACTTATATTTCAATGATTTGAAATAGGAAAGTTGTGCCTCTGATGAAAAGAATATAGTTTGTAACTGTTTCTACTCCAACCTTTTACACATCAGAAAATGAGCAAATGCTTACTCCCCTAAGGAGAGGCTGCTGAGACAGCAGATATTCTGCAAAGGGAAAGATGGACAATATTGGGTGTAAGGCCATGTGCTGTTACAGCAGTCATCTTGTTACTGCAGAACTTTATGCACTCTGCATTCTCTTCTCATTATAATCTTTATCCTATTCAACTATAAACTCATTAGAGTCTGTTAATATGACAAGCTGTCCAGTTTGCTTCTCTCAGCTCTATGGATATTTGCTAATAATCATCTTTTTTTATTTCATATCCATAAGTCAGCATAAGTAATGTATGACTTCAGCCATCTTATATGCCACAGTAATCTGGCCATTGGCAATGTGTGACAGTCTGAATTTTGATCATCTGGCTGAAACACCTTTCTAAACATATTTTTCTAAATTTTCGCTAATCTTTCAGTTAAACCATATGGAACTAAAATTGTGTCATATTTTGAATAACACAACTGTAATGTCTTTCTCTTTATGAAGTTTCATGAACTTCATAAAACTGAATTGAAAATTGCATATTGTGTATTTTCACAAATTATGATGGCCTTACATCTATATTTCTATGTTTATATGCACATTCTGGAAATTTCACCAGTTTTCTTCAGCTCCTGAAAAGGACCTATAGAGAAAGAACACTATTTTCTGTTTGCACTGAGATTTCTAAGTCCAGGGATACTGTTCTAGAAATCTGGTCCAGTGGAAGGTGTGCCTGCCCATGGAAGGGGGAATGGAACTAGATGATTTTTAAGGTCCCTTCTGAACCAAACTGTTCTAGGATTATATGAAATTGCAACAGCTGAAAACATTTTAAAAACAAAATAAATACCAACTATTTTATCTTCCAGGTTTTCCCCTTGTTTTTTTTTTTTTTTTTTTTAACTGAGAGACATGTTAGACTTCTTATTTTAAGGTGTGAAAATACAGCAGTGTACCTTGGTACCTTGGTAAAGTGATGGGAAGGGTTATGAAAGAAATGTTGCCTTATTCCAACAGTTTCATGTAGAAGTAGAAACCAAAATACATTCTATAGAAGATATTTGAAATTATCATTTGTAAATTTTGATAGAAAAAAAGTGAACTTGTTTCTTCTAATCCATCTTGGGTCATGGAAGTAAGGGAATAGGTGCTAGATAAAGCAAAAAATTTCAGAAAGAAGGATCATAATTGTTTCTAAGATGCAATTCAGTCACTAAATAATAGTTCAGCTGCACTAATAGAACTTTAAAAATTTAGATTAAATGCCTAATTAACTTGAGAAAAACAATTTGGGTTGGTTCATTATCAAATAAAGATCACTTTTCAGCAGCCAAAGATTATTTTTGGTATAATTATTTTTGCTTAAGCATCATTTGAAATGCTGAGGTGGAATTACTAATTATCTAATTTGATATTGATTACATTGCTGTATTGTTTATTTTTACTTAAATATAAGCAATATCTTGTTAATGGTGATAGTGACAATTGATGCAGTATTACTCTTGTTTGAATGTTTTCGTACAAATATAAAATATAGAGATAATTTTTTATATGTCAGTAACCTTCCTGTAAGCTAGTGGACTGAGAAACTTTAGTAACATGCAGATGTTGATTGGTCCTTCTCTCTCCTATATCAAATACAAGATTTCAAATAAAGATTTTAAAGTTTAGTTTTAAGCAATAATGTTTTTGGTTTTGTTATAATGTCTCAAGAAGATATTTTATATGTTTTTGACTGAAGCAGTAAGACACAGTCTCTAGATATTAGTTATAGAACAAAGAATTATGTGATTTTTCTTGGAAATTAATCATGTCCAAATTAAACAGAATGTTGCATTTCCTTCTATTAAAGCACTTGATAACTGAACTATGGCAGTTCAACTTACTAAGAGGATCCACCATTGGTCAGTAAAAAAAATTCCTCTGTACCAGACTCAGTGAAAGTATCTGATCCTTAATTTTTTTCTCCCTAAGGACTAAACATAGTACAAAGAGCTTCAAAGTGTGCAAAACAGTGCAGAAGAGCTCTGTGAATGAATAGAACAGCTGTCTTCTGTCTTCTCTGCTAATTCTGCTCATGAAGTTTAGAAACAGCCATGCCCAAACACTTGGGCACTTGTGGCTGCAGATTAATCACTTCTACCATCAGACATTCCAGTCTTTAAAGAAGGACTGATGCAGCATCATGCTGCTTATTTCAGCCACAGTGAAATGCTACATAGCAGTTATCGTAAGAATGAAAAACCCAAGAGAAAGACAGCTAATTCAATAGTCTCCATAATTTTACCATGATCAAATCCTATCCCTCACTTCAGGAAATGCACCCGTGAACATGCTAAAACTCATTCACTTCAGGAAATGCATCAGTTAACATGCTAAAGACCCTTGTGATAATTCTCATTTGTTAATAACAAACTGGAATTTCACTTAGTCATGAAAGATAGTTTGTGAAACATTCTTCACCCCAAGAGTCATACAAAAGGGTACATCTGATACAACAGATTGGTGATAAAATCACTGACTTTTGAAAAGGAAACAAGAGCCATCCTCATATTTTTTATCCAATAACTGACTAATGTGAAATACATACAAGGCTTGAAACAAGGTGCTGGGTGGCAGGACAGGTATTCCTTCAGCTCTCATTCTGGTCAAGCAGTGTTTCTTGTCAATGGGGAGTTGAAGCTGAAATGCCCTGTAAGGAAAATTGAAAGCAAGGCTCCAGCTCCGTGGGGAGCTCTAATCAATTGACAAAAGGAGCATCATATTCAGACCTCAAGAAAATGTTACGGGTGTTGCTTCTGTGTTTTGTGCTAGGTTTGATAGTGTTGGCACTGAAAGAACATTCTGCACAAAACTAAAGCATTAGAACTTTCACAGAATTTCCTCTTGTGGCTCATAACAGAGCTGGGAAACAGAATTGCTTATAAAAAATAAATTGAAATACATTCTGCAAGCAAAATAGAAGCATTTAAAATCAACTCCAGATTTCTGGGGTCTCTGCTCAGGTTCTGCATTGCAATCAGAATCATTTTGTGCCTCTCTGGGCCAGAAACCTGGGTGCATGACAGATTCAGAATCCACACTCAGATTAATATCCAAAATCATCATTAATACAGCACTCAACAATACCAAAGACAATGATATGGTTATTGCAGTCAGGAAAAAAAAAACATTTTTTCCCCCAATAATAAAGGAGAGAGGTTGTCAAACCATGGTGCTTCAGTAGAATGATTGGAAGGCACAACAAAGACTCAAAGACCTATTTTTTATTTTGCAAACACACACCAAAAAAAATCTACCAAAAAGCCAAGAAAAAGCCAAGATAAAAAAGGCAGTCAGAATTCAACAGGAAACCTTTTAGTGGCTCTTGATCCAGCCAATATTCCTATGCTACATGTTTTCTTTTTCATCCCATGTGTACTAATGACAGATTAACGAGCCACATAGGTAGAAGTGGGAGTTTGAAAGCCAGTTAGATGCTGTGAATTTTCCCAAACGTGTCAAAATAAGAAAAGTGACTGTGCTAAATAACTCAGTGCTGGTACACTGGAGAAAATGAGTGCTTAATAAAATTCAGTGTTTTTATTTGCTTCCTTGAGGCATGGTGACGTAGCTGCTTCACACTGAGAAGCATAGAAGTACACATACAACACAGACAAGAGCATATAAATCTTCAAAATCAGTCTTTCATTTAAACTTCCAGTTATCTGCAGAACAAAGAATTTGTATTCATACTTATACGAGTGACAGAGGGTTTTTCTCATTACTTTTTGTTACAGTAATGTTTTGAAGAAATGGAACCTTCATGGATGGGTCTTTTTAATAGTTATATGTACATCGAAAATTGTAGAAAACTGAAAATTAGTATCCATCTAAAGAGGACACTTCTAGCTAAGCACCACAAGTCCCTGCTTCTCTAGTACTCATCCCTGGGAAGAAATTTTGTCAATCAAATGCTTTGTCTTTATATTTGGACCTACAGCCTTCCCAGGTTCACTGACAGTAACCCTGTGGAGATAGAAAAGGAAATATGTGGAGGCAAATACTATTTGTCAGCCCATTTCTAAGCTAATGTCAATTTTAGTTTTGGCCTGAAGTGCAAATGTGAAACTGCCAAGAGATTAAGGGTGAAGATGCAGGAAGAAAAATTAATTTCAGATTTTGTAAAATGGTATACTTTTATCATCTTTGGAAAAAAAAATTAAAAAAACTTGTTTGAAGCCCCCCAAATAGTTTTGTAGAAGCACTTTACTGACCTCTGTTCTTATATCTGTTCAGCACAGATAGCTCTCTTTGCCAGAGGAAAATTTTCTGTTACTTGGATGGGGACTGATTCCAGTTCAGTGACAATAACACTGTAGAAAAACTAACTGTTATGGTTCTCCTGTCCAAAAGTAACACATAGGTGGAAATTTTCTATTGATCCTCATAGCACTCGAAGTTCCCATGACACTGTCCTTTTGAAAGGCAGAACAAAAGATACTTGAAAGACAGAAAAGTCAAACCACTTAGTTTCCATATAAAGGTGAACAGACTAACCCATTACCTTGACAATACAAATACGTGTTCAATTTAGCCATGCTTTTAAGTATCACCTGCTTGTAGAAAGCATTAGCAAATTTGGGGGAACTATGAAAACAACATCATTGACAGCTCTTCAGTATTAACAGATCATGGGATGGACATGTTCCAAAGGTAGCCTTGAACTTCTGTAGGGTAGATTGGAGGAGGAGAGATGAGCTCCCACACTGCAATTTTAATTATTAGGAAATCAAAGTTGTACATCAGACGTGGGATTTTTATCTCTGAATCAAAAGGACAGCAGCAAAGCTATCAGCATTGTGCTAGACAAGGGAAGGACCCTCCCTGTGGAATGGATGATCTAAGAATGCACCTGAAAATAGCCATCACAGCAGCAGAAGAAAAACACACATCTGTGAGCTTGCAGCTTCCTCCTGTACTGACTTGGTGGAAGGTGAAAAGGAGGCACACAGAACATTTCCAGAAAGCTGTCCACAAATTTTGCAGGTTGATGCCATCTTCAGTGTTGAATCCAATGCTGTGAGTTTGCTGACCTTCCCCAAGGAGAAAAAAAGAGCATGTCATTTATAATGACTATTGACTTTTTTTACTTCAGGAAGTAGCGTCACTTATGATCTCATTTAACTGAGTCACTATTTTAAAACAAAGTTCTTAGATCAGAAGTTTGGTTGTTTTATTATTTAGAAAAACAAAAAATCTACCTTTCTGAGGTCAGCTTGTAATAAAGCAAGCAATAGATTTATGGTTTATGCCTAGTATGTCTTAATGTTAGGAGGGGTAGAGGGATATAACAGTCTTAAAAACCAATGGTAAATATGAGCTTAAAACTAATAAAAGGAAATATAAGTTGAGCCAGCCACTGTAAATATCACACATATTTCTCTGTGCTATCATACACTTTCTGAACAGTTCCAGACAAATAAAACCATGTATTCTTGATTGTCAGTTGTCCCTATACTGAAGAAATATCACTTATTATTGACAGAAAAATCATTATTTCATTCATATTGCCCCCTCCCTGAAAAAAATGCTTTTGAATGGGAATTTTCTTGGTTTCATTTTGACTTTTTTTTTCCAGGTTATACCAAATGCATTGAAATTTCTGAAGGCGATTCAGTGATGTCTGATGCTGGCTTTCCCATTGGAAAAAAAGTATAACCTCTCATAAAAAATCTTATAACAGGCAATGATTTTTAAAATTTTCGGTTTTAAGTTTGAAAGGCATTATGCAGGCACTTTCTGTAGATGGGAAAGCTCTTCAGCCAGCGTATCCAGATTAGAAAGGTACCACAACACCCCCCTGAGCTCACCTGCCTTCATGCCAATAAAGTGGAGAATCATTTAGATGAGAAATACTAGAAGCACTTTACTGATGGCCACGTATGACAGTAGCATGTTGTTAGTAACACCTTACATGAAAGTGTACAAGATTTGAGTACTGTGTTCAGTTTTAGGTACCTCACTTCAAAAAAGACATTGAAAGGCTGGAGTGTGTCTAGAGAAGGGCAAGAAAACTGGGAAAGAGTCTAGAAAACGTAGGAACAATTGTGGGATCTGAGGTTTAGTCTGTAGAAGAAGAGTCTCAGGGGGACCACATTGCTCTCTACAAGTACCTGAAAGGAAGCTGTAGTGAGGTGGGGTCAACTTTTTCTGCCACATCTGAAGTTAAAGGACAAGAAGAAATGGCCTTAAATTACGCTTGTGGAGGTTCAGATTAGATATTTGGAAAAAAAATTCACTGAGAGAGTGGTTAGGCACTGGAGTCAGTTGCCCAGGGAGGTGATGAAGTCACAGTCTCTGGAAGTGTTCGAGAGGTGTTTGGGTGTGGCACTTGGGGATATGTTTTAGGGGTGATTATGGTAGTGCTGGGTTGATGGTTTGACTAGATGATCTTGAAGGCTTCTTCCAAACTTGATGATTCTCTGATTCTGTGATTCTCTGTTTTATTTTTTGATCACTAGTGTAGAGTCTTGAATATACCATTTTTTGCATTCAGACTTAATCTCCCTCACCCAGCATCTTACTGGAGTGCAGCAGGGCTTCCATGCCTGTTTTGATATCATTCACCGGGCTCATAATTGTTTTTTCATTGATTTCTCATTGATTAGATGATCTTGAAGGTGTCTTCCAACCTTGATGATTCTGTGATTCTGTAAAGATGATTAAAATATGCCTTCCCAGAAGGAAGCATCAAAATGCTTACCCACTCAGGAGTATACAAAGTAATTATCATCTAGTAATGACTTTAAAATTAAGAAAATACGTTGCAATTTTGAGCCTCAGGCTAAGTTTACTTATTCATTGTCTGAGACTGAATCTGAAGAAGTCTCCAACATTGATACAGACATTTAAAATATTTTGCTAGAGGCTAATTTTTAAGTAACTGACTGACTAATTAGTAACATCAAAGTGTGGAACTCTGCATCACCTTTGGCATCCACCTACTGCCATAAATAAAACTTCTCATATGCTGTGGCGGTGTCTTCAGAGCTGAGTTGCTTCTGATTGCTTTTTAAGGGAAGGCAAAGGACAGTTTTCAAAGCTGAAATTCTGAGTAAACGCATGCAGCAGATGTAGTCTTCAGATTGCCCAAGTCCCCGTGATTAAATGATTGTCTTTTTTCGCTAGGCAAGCATGAGAAAATGTTATTCTGCTCCAATCCGAGTCCTTGGCAACATATGGAAATTCTCTTAAAGAAAAGGAGGTGAATATTCAGTTTCTGGCACCATCTTGTCTACTCCAAATACCTTCTGTCATCACCTCATTTCACCTCCTTTCTAGGATTTGTTTTATTCTCCCTGCCCCTGTTTATCTTTACTTTTGTCATAAGTGATTTTCTCTTGGAAGACTGTATTTGATTTCTCTGCTCTGCCAACTCTTTCTGCTAAATCAAAAATAAATCATTAAGAAGTTAGGGTCAAACAAAGCAAAACAAATAATCTATAGTCAGTGCTTCAGCATGTCTGAAAACTAGGAATGCCTCCACATTTTTTAATTCCAAGTAGGCTGTTTGATCTGCAGTGTTCCTGTGCTACACAGACAGCATAAAAGGGAATCTCCCTCCCTGCTCTGGGTTTCTCAACCTTTTTCATTCTTTCTACCAGGGACAGAAGAAGCCTAGAGAATGCAGACAACACTCTGTCTCTTTCAGGGATTTCTTTGGCAATTCAAAAGTCTGCCTGCCAGACTTTATCTAAAGGCCTTCAATCCACTAAGTTCTGCCTTGCATCACTGGGAGGCAAAGAAACGTCTGTCACTCAAATGCCCTCTTTGTCACACTGGCATAGCATCTTCTGGTTACATGAAAACAGCATAATTTTTGTTAAATTAATTAAAAAAACAAAAAAACTCCAAAAAAACCAAACCCAAACCAAACCAAATCAAAACAAAACAAAACAAAACAACCACCCCCAAAAAAAAAAAAAAAACCACCACCAAAGAAACAAGGCAGAAGCTTGAAGTTCAGGCCCTGAAGACACTGCTACTAAAAAAAGTTTAAGACTATCTATATCTTATGCTAAATCCAAGTGATGCATATAATTAAAATAACCAATTAGCGTAACTAAATATTCCAAAGATTTTCAACATCCCTATTAACTTGGTATATGAGTATTTCACATTCTTAAATTTATTTTCTTCCCGGTAGCACTGTCGAATAGCAAGATATTATTAATTCCACACATGGAAACTGAAACTCAGAGTACTGAGATGGTGTTTGTCTGTGCATTGACATTCCAGCACGGCAAGATCCATGGGTTATTAGGATACATAACCTATAAAAGTGTCATGAAACTTCCCAGGTTCAAATTCACATCTCTGCTAGCCTCCAAACACCAGCTCAGATAGGGCCAATCTAGCACTTCTCTGGGGTCTTGCTCTGCAAAATTTACACAAAAACAGGGAACTGAACTGGGGCTATGAAAATGAAAGAGTCAATACCTTCAGTGTTGGGCCATCCTTTCTTTTTAGGTGTTGAATTATGCCAAGAGCATATAACAAAAGGCAGATGCTTTGGAACTGACCTTTGGGCTCATCATTACTTAAGAGGAATAGGAATGACACAGCATGTGTACTTTACAGAAATGCTACCTCCTTTATAAAACTAATGTAGAAATAGCATAAAACTTCAAATAGAATTCCCCAGTTAACCCTTGCTCTACGTAATCCCCAAGTCATTTATACTAATGTGAAAGAAAAAAAAAATGGACTGTAATAATAGGATTTTGTACCCACTTTACAACAGCGTGACTGACAAAATGAGACAGAAGGAGAAAGCAAATTAGACCCCCTGTGTGTGTTATATTGTTTTCCATATTGGAATGCTAATGGCTTTCACATTTATTCAGTTCACAATGAGCAGGCACATAAAATACAATGTCTGCCCTACACAGTCACTTATATTCCAAAAAGGGTGTGTAGACATTGTCAGTGAAATTTGGGCCACATCATTTTATTGATTTTCCAGCAGCCTAGCAAAATCAATGGACAACTCTGCTTAGCAATCAATGATATTATCTGACCATTAGTTGGCATTAGAAGTGAGATCCAAACATCTGATAGACATAGCTAATAGCACACATGTCTCTTTAAAGCTGTGCAGATCAAACCAAAAAAAAGTGATAGCTACTTTATCTCATATGGAAAAGCTGCTAATGGAAAAGAAAATAACAGCAAGAAAAATGTTGCTATCACATAACTTCTTAAAGAAGGCAAATCACCAGAAAGCAAGCTTTCAGGGCTTTTGGTAAAGAGTATGCATTCCCCAATATAAGGAGGACATGGACCTGTTGAAATGAGTCCAGAGGAGGGTTGTGAAGATGATCAGAGGGCTGGAGCAATTTTCCTATGAGGCCATGCTGAGACTTAGGGCTGTTCAGCCTGGAAAAGGCTCCAGGGAGAGCTCATAGCACCTAAAGGTGGCTACAAGAGAGATGGTTAGGGACTTTGTAAAAAGTCATGGAGTGATAGAACAAAGGGTAATTGCTTTAAATGGAAAGAGAGCATGTTTAGATTAGAAACTAGGAGGAAATTCTTCACTATGAGAGTGGTCAGACAATGAAGTAGGTTTCCCAGAGCTGTGGATGCTCCATGCCCAGAAGTGTTCAAGGCCATCTGGATGGGGCTTTGAGCAACCTGGTCCAGTAGAAATTGTCCCTGCCCATGACAGAGGGGTTAGAATTGGGTGATCTTTAAGGTCTCTTTCAATCCAAACCACTCTATTATTCTGTGATATAAACAGTCACACCAAAATCTGCAGCATTTTAGATCAGCATTTGCTGCTGAAAATCTTACCCATTTCTGTCAGCAACAGAAATCTGTGGGCAAAACCTTGAACCCATCCATTAAGCCCCAAATCTTGGCAATTAATTTTGTGCACTTTTTACTTCCAGTTAGTTCTAAGGAAAAGAGCTAATAGGGTCCAATAACCCTTAAAGCAGAGCCAATTCACCAGATGGCCTTTGAAGTCACACCTTACATTGTCAAATGTATGTGTTTTCAGGATTTGTGATATTTTTAGCCATGCTGCTTTCCTTGATCTGTGTTCAGTTTTGAATTGCTCACATACCATTTGATCAAACCAAAAAAAAAAAAAAAAAGAATGAAGAGTGCATATGTGTGCTACAGTGACTTCAAGTAGAAACACAGAAACACAGATAATTCCATTTGCCTCAATGATAGAAACTTCCTGCAGAACATCTCAGATCTAATGCACAGTAGGAAGAGAGAATACAAGGCATTGTCTAAACCAGTTAGATACCTGGTGAAACTGAAGCAACATGTTTAAAGCTATCTCAGCTGACTTTATTTTATATTCTATTAATTTCTGCATGGATATGTCTGGGTATCACATGGACACTGGTACCAGTGTCCTTGTCAGTATAGCTGCTCTTTTGGACAGAATTTTACTTAATGCCTTCAGGATTTTTTTATTAGTGAATGTTATTTACTGCAGTGCCAATATTTTTGGGTACACCTAGTCCCACCAGAATTTTAAAATGGGGGGGGGGCTACTTAATGGAAGCAGACAATAGGCTGATAAAATAAGATAATTGTTGATACGAGGTGGGAGAGGTGAAAGACTCACCCTTGGTTTACCCCCAGACATTCAGCAGTATATTGAAGAAACTTAAAAACCCTTTTGGGGAACAATATTTCTGCCTTTGGCCATGCACTCATCCATTAACTACTGACAGTCCAAACAGCTGTATTGAAAATATAGCAGAATTCATAAATCAGATCTCTCCCAGTCAGCACACAATGAGAAAAAAAAAAAAACTTCAAGTGATCCTTATCTCATCTTGTACAGCAGATAACAAAATGATGGCAATATGAGACTTGTTCTGAGTAGCAGTTTAGCAAACGAGTAATACCAGGGATATCAGGAACAAATTCTTGGTTTATTTGATTTCTATCTGCTTGAAGAGTCCCATGAGTACTGGTCTGGAGGTGTGCTACTTTGAATCTGGCTTTATATGCATAATTATCTACTCACAGGATCTTGGCCTCCAAGGTAATGGCCGTAAAATTCTCAGTCTTTGCTGCAACAAATAATTATTTCCCTAATAATAATTATATTATGCAAAGTAGAAGAGTTCTTCTGAAATGAAGTGTCATATCTCCATTTGGTCAAAAGTGCAAATGATAAAAAGGGTAAAAGGAAAATAAGAGTCCTCTAGATACGAAATCTCCTTTTACACAGTTTAATTTCCTTGGCACACGCACACAGTCTTTCAAGTGCCCAAGTAAGTCTGGGAAGAACAGAATGTTTAACTTCCATCTCCACTGAACATTTATAACTTTTTCCATTCATATAACTATATTTAATAGTCATTCTTTTCCCCAAACGAGTAAATATCACTTGATAAAACTGAATAAATGGCAGGTATGTTCTGCTCATTTAGTTAATTGTGCATGTTAGAGACCAGCTAATGAATCTGTCTGAGGACTGTGTCTGCTTAGGATCTCATCAATTCTTTGCATAAAAGACCAGAGTAGGGGTTTTAATGTCTCTTTAACTGCTTTTTCATTAGCAGTTATGGCACCTTCTTATGATTTTTCAAAAGTTAATACACAAATAATACAAAATGTTTTTAGTAAAGAATAACAGTTCTTTAGAAAGAAAATCCCCTTGTGTTGTAAACATGGTCCTGAGAAATAACTGCCAGCTGTTTTTATAATGTTTATTTTCTACAAGGGAGACGATGACAGCAATACTCACTCCAAGGAGACTGAATAAGCACAGAACTCTGCTGGGAATTTTTCTCTCAAACTCCCTTTCCATGTTTGTATTTTTCCTACACTCTTTTGGAGTCCATCAGACCACCACAGACAATTATTAATAGATATCATGTGCTTTGTTCACTGAGAAGACTTAAAATGCCTGCTACAGATTTGTAAAGCCAATCTGCTGTATACAAAGGGTGAGGGAATATAGCTGTAGCCATGACTCAGTTAGCCCTTCTTTGAATTAGTGTGCTTACGAGAGCTGAAAATTAACACAAACACATGTGCAGACCCTCCTTTAAACATGTGAGCAAGCTTGGCAACTGGTAATTTTAGTCTCTGAAACACAGGGTTGATGGCCTTTACATAATTGGCCCCATGAGACTAACTGCAAAATGTAGCTTGAGGCTCTTCCTCTGGGATTAAAGAAAACATCCACCCTGAGAGATTTATCCATAGTAAAAAAACATTAAAATTAAATACATATGTATATCCAAGTCCAGACTAAATATTTCCTAATTTATTTTTCTGAAAAATTAGAAAACTTTGGAAATAAAATAAAGGAAAAAATGGACACACTGATGAATTTCAGGAATATTTCCACTTATTTTAGGTAGATTTTTGAACACTCTGATACACAAAGAGACTAATCTGACAGCTTACATTTGCCTCAATGGTTTCACTAGTTCCTTCATGTTCACCAGTACATAACCAGAGCTGTACCATGAGCAGCAAGGGAAGGAGGTCCTATTAAAACCCACCTTGATGGGACATCTTTACTAGTAATGCCACGAGTGCAATGAGCCATAGCTCTTGATTGCTAAAACCTCACGTTGTTGAGAATTGGTGCAGTCAATGACATAACCCTACAGTGTTCCTAAAAAGTAGTGTGGGAGCAGAAATTGCCATGATCAAGGAGGAGAAGAGAATTGTGCCATGTAGACACACGTCATATTGTGCTACTTTCTAACAGGTTGACAAGATAGAATCTGGCCTGTTGGCTTTATTACAGTTGTTTTAACTAAAATATTAAAGAAAGTAGAAGTTGTAGCAGACAGAGACACCTTCATTTCAATTGGAGGAAGATGAACAAGTAGTGCCAACAATGTGCTATTAGTTTATTATTTGTTAGTGCTTTACTACCTATCTTCTGCTTAAGAGATTCAAATTCATGTAATTTGCATCCCTCAAGATGCCTTTGGTACCATATGGCTTCAGTGCCTCCCCTTCCACCTCTCCTGATGAAATTCGACCTACTGACTAACAAAGGATTCATGAAAATAGAATGAAAAAAAAAAAAAAGGAACTCTGTGCAGATGGCCTAATGTAGCCTTTAGGTCAGCAGGAGGGTTCTGATCTCTGGTAAATGTTCCCATCACTGTTTATACATTTTATATTAGACAGTCATTGGTAAAAGTAAAAATAATTCTGAGAGCAGGAATCTGGAATTCAGGCTTCCTGTCACCTCCTTGATGAATATCTTAGCAACTAGGCTGGTTTATTTTTAAAAAGATTCCAATCCCTGACTTAGCTGGAGCAGAATACTTTGTGTACAATGTACTCCTGCAAAGTTCTTCTGGGCAAACAACAGTAATGAGTCTTTTGCCATTAATCAAATTACTCATTTCATATCATGAGGTATTAACTTTGTCAATTCACTTTTCACACTTCTTTCTCTACCAGGCAAGTAACCAAAATCAAGGCTCCTTTTTTGGTCCCGCACATTTCTTGGAACACCACAGGTCCTATAATAAGTAGAGCTACCTAATTGTTTTAATGATGGGGACTGTTATAGCAAGTTATTGAAGTGAAAGATTGCTAAACTGATAAGGAAGAAGGAGAGACATACCATTAGGGAAAAAGTATTCAAAACATTGGGAATGTTATGAAGACAAATCTACAAGTTCACTGTGTGTCCATTCAGATGATGGCATTGGCTATGTGCACTTGTGTGTATGCGTTTCATTCTGTTTAAATATTCTTCTCAGTATGTCCTGGCATTCAAGCTAAAATGAAAATTTTTTACAGGCAATCTCATTCTACCTGCCAAATGACAGATTGCTAAAAAAGATGTTCTGATACAGAGTGGCCTCCTTCAACTAGACCTTCTATCCAGTCCACTTAAGAAATTATGTTCTTCTCCCTGCAATGTCCTTCTTTTAGTACCTTTCCTTTTATTTTCTGTAATGTTCCTCCTTTGTTCATCTGTGCCAGTTCTGAATGCTAATTAGTCCACTTCTGATTTAGCATTTTGTGAGGTCAGTCTGTGAGGAGACTAGAGCAGACATTGTATTTTGAATCCCAGATTAATTAAAGAAATCTTGAACAAGGACTCAAGGTCACTTATTGGGGTAGAGAAAGAAAAAATATTGGTTCAAAAACTTATAACCAGCAAACAAAATTAAAGTGAAGGTGTCAAAAATGTTGTAGACAGCTCAGAGATCCTATATCTTAAGGAGACTTATTTCAGTGTTCATTAGTGCTTGCAAGGTATACACAGATGATGGTGATAGGGGAGTACCTACAGGCAGATATTTCAAAACACATTGCCCAAATGGATGCTGGTTCAGAAGGACAACCAATTTCTCTGCATTTAATTAATTTTACTTTTTTTTCCTCAGTATGATAATACCTAAGGAAGCCTACACTTCAGCATAGGAATAGAATTACTACAGAAATAGCACTACCATAAAATCTGTGTATGTGTAAAAGGGGACCTTTTTGCATGCACAAGGAAATCTCTGTGTCTTGGCCAAGCTGGGTGGTAAGAAAGGAACACACCTGCTTTTGTTCACCTTTTAGTTCTATGGCTGTAGATGAATTGCCTGCAGAATATAAGAGAGAAGCAGAAAATAACTGTAAGATCTAGAATGGGTGAAACATCTCCTCTAAAAACTTTGCATCCAGTTGCAGCTTCAGAGGCCTTAGAGTTCTGTTTTGCATACTTGTTTACTCTGTTCTGGTGAGAATGACCTCATATTTCAGCTAGCAAGGCTTGGTTGGTTGTTTTGTCTTCTTTACAACTGGATAAAAAGAGGTATGTTCATAGAGTGAATATAATTCTATGGCAGACAACAAAAAATCACCCCTGAAATACTCCAACCAATCAATAAAATAAAAAAAATATCCCAAACCCCTATCAAAAAAACTAAAAAAAAAAAAAAAAAAAGAAAAAAAAAAGAGCTTTGGGTTAAAACTTTAATTTTTAAGTTTTGATAAAGAATAAATCTTTTTTTTCCCAAGAATTCTGCCTGCAAAAACGTCTTCTGCAGCCACTGGAGAAAGATTTAGACACAGTTACCATTAGATCAACAGTCTCTCTCCGGAAGCCCTCAAAAATGAGGAAACATATTTCTGTTGTGCCTCAATCAACAACCATCTCTTCAGAGGAAGAGTTATGCTGGTTGATATTGGTGTTTATGTTGAACAGTTCTCCTTTGGATTTAAATCCTAAATTTAGAACTCACTCACCTTTTTTATGTATCTGGGAACAAATTAAGAAAACATAAAGAAGTTCCTTAAATCATATCTGATAGCACATACTACCTGGAGAATCAGAGTAGCTAAAAGTGCTGCTGCTTTCCTTTCCTTCAAATGGAAGTTAGGACTGGTAGTCTCCAAAAACAAAGTACTGTGTCCAGCCATGAAACAATAAATCCAGTGATCAAGAAGCCCATTTATCAAGCAGAGATCTTACTGAGCACAAGTGTCCTTGTTCCACAATCTGTACGTGTCCATGCACCCCTCCTGCCTACAATCAAGAAAACCAAAGAACCCAACACAGCACATGCAAAGCATCATTACACACTGAAGAAATACCTAGGTAATCTCAAATATTGACAGATGAAAATAGAGCAAAGAGTGACTCTGCCCAGACAGTCAAGTCTCATGAACAGGAACTTGTGATTTCTGCATGCACTAGACAGAGCCTTCACAGCACCCTCACTTCTGAGTCAATCCGTCCAGATCTGCTTCTGTCAAGCTGAACATGTTCCCACTACTGGGGATTGATTCAGTCATTTTGTTGATTTTATTGATTATAATTGTCATGGCAAATTTACAATAGTCTCTACTACAATCTCCCAAATTACAAGATCTGAGATCAGTCTTGTGAAACAGATAAACAGATGACTTTACTCTAAATCCCATTTGACTAGGAGAAATCAGAAGAACTTAAGTTCAGTCTGACCTGAGATTTTGCAGGGACAGAGAGAGAGAGAGAGACCAAGCTTCTCAATTAAAAAAAAAAAAAAACAAAAAACAAAAAACAAAAAACAAACAAACAAAAAACAAAAAAAACCCACAAAAAACCCCCCAAAACCAAAAAAACCACCCCCAAAAAACCCCA
>CM031879.1:7963695-8031829 GCA_018697195.1 Certhia americana
AAAAAAAAACCACAAAAACCCCCCAAAAACCAAAAAAACCACCCCCCAAAAAACCCCACAGTTTTTACATGTTACATGCTTCTTTTGATTGAATTTAAAAGGTTCTTGGTTTGACTGTTTTGAAAATAAATAAGAGACATGGTGAGGAAGCATTCTATTTTATTGGAAAAGACTGTAGTTAAGGTATTAATTGCAGAAATTAAGGGTTCAAAGGGTTTCCTTTGTCTGAATGAGGATACTGAAATTCCCAGCCTCTATGTAACTGGGCAAGGGCTCAGTGTGGGCAGTACCAGCTGTATCTCTGTCAATTGGCAATGGGGATGGAACTCTGGAAAATATATTTTATGTTTGTATTCAAAGAAAAAGTCATGGGGTCATTCTCTTTTGCCTTTTGCCAGCACATATTTTTGTATTTTATACCTAGGAGTATTTCAAAGAGACCTGTTTTGCTCTGCTGCACAGCCTGATGAAGAAGGGTGGTTAGGGATCCTGTCTCAGAATTTCATAATGATTGTCTACCTGCTTTGCTCAAACCAAGGCTTCCCACTGCAGAAACAGTGCTCTAACTACCAGGCAAGAGGTAGAGCTGTCACATCTCCTCTTTAATGAGCATTTAAAATACTCTGTTCTGTGCTTCCAGACAAACAAACTGTCACAGAATGTCGTTATAACAATGTAATGAATGCATTTATATGCCAACGTATATATTCAGAAGCTACCTCTCCTACTGAAGAAAAAGGCACTAATCTGCAGTTGCTTCCACTTGAGCTGTGAGGACATTTGCATTAACTGTTCTCTTTTTCTCACGGATATGTTAATCTCTCAGTTTATAGCACCAAGCATTGTGCTGAGCAGGGGCAGTCACACAGTTCTGCCAGGTGGCATGTTTTTAGCCTTACCTATTAGCTGAATAAAGCCCCTCTTTATGTACAGCTAAAATGGACGAAAAATATTAAACGTCTTGGGATCCCAAAATTTCATTCTTCTGATTACTATGGGGAGTTGAGGGAGGCATCTTATGCAAACTATATGTAAGTACAATTAAGTGGCTGCTAGGACATGCATCAAATACTTCTTCCCAACTACAGAATGGTCCCAAGAAAAATCTTGCCGCTCAGTCAGAAGCTGTTTATACACTGAGTTAGTTGGACACACAACAGGATAAAGCTAAGCTCAGATCCCTGCCTCATTCTTTGCCAATGCAGACTACACATCAACTACCCAGAAGAAAAAGAGGGATGTCTGCATGCCATGCCTCAGGGAGTTCCCAGCAATCCAGCAACCACAGCTCACAGGTGCTGCTTTTTTCTTTTCAATTTTTATTTTTTACTTATTTTCAGGGTATTACAAGACTTACTCATTTTCTTTCAGCAGCTGAACTACTGTAAATGTTATGAAGAGTTTAATAACATATGAAGAATTCTCTCAGAAACCACCAGCCAAGCACTGTATATTACAGACTCCCAGTGTTTCCATCTATAGCACAGAGCAAATGCTCAGGATGATGAAAACTGGGCTCATTGGACTTTCTTGTATGTGCTGTGCTATGGCAGATTGATTTTGGACATTAAATAGCAAGAAAGAAATCCAAAAAACCTCATGTGAGGTCATATCCTGAGTTTTTGCTGCAGCAAATTCACATCAGCTATAGTTTGAAAGATGGAGGGGAAGTAAAAATTGGGAAATAAAACCTGAAGATTGAACTGCACTTTTAATTTATTTTTATGCAATCCATTTGTGGCAGAGAGCTAAATCACAATGTGGTTATTTTTCCCTTTCTAGATGCAGTAGTGTAAGCAGGCTTGTGTTGCTGAGGGCACATCAATAGATTATCATAAATAGCATTTAAGTATTGAAGAATTTGGGGTCAAAGCTTTGATTCCTGCACCATGTGCACTTCTGCTTACACTTGATTTTATACTTTGCTCTTTAAAACTTTGATCCTCCCTTCTCCCAATTTTAGAGTTTCTTTCAGTGCCACTTACTGATATTCTGGAGATCCAGTTATCCTGAGATGCATGTAAATTTTACTAAAATCAATGCACCTCTCCATTATCTTTGAATTGGAATATTTTATACTTCACTTGTGGAGAGAGAAACATAATTGTTAGCTAATAGCCCATAGCTATTTTTTGGTTTACCAGCTCTTTGAGCTTGACATTAAGAAAGCTTGTTTCTCTTAGGAAATAGTTCCAGTACCCAGGACCTTTAATCCTCTTTCCCTAAGCAGAGACTATCGGAAATATCATTGCAGTTCCTATCCTATATGCATACCTAGGATCCTAATAATTTAAATATTTATGCAGCTACTGGACAGATTTCATTAAACACTGACCATTCTCTGGGGAATCCAAGAGTTATTTATGTTAGGTTATGTCTGGCTGGACTAAAAAAGAAATGAAAGCTTCAATCAGAACATACCAAGAACTAAATTTTTCTTTTTTTTCCAGAAAGCTATGCATTCACCTTTCAAAACCCTGATGCTTTACACAATGATATACCTACTTTGCCTTGAAATTCATTGTCTGAAGTGAAGCAGAATGTTGGAAATTACAGCTGAGAAGGTGAAGTGATGCACTGAATATTTTTAATCGTATTTATTAATCATAAGTTGAAAAAAGGGATAAGAATTGTTGTCTGATCAAGGAATATGATGAGATGGGGAATGAAGTGTCTGCATTATAAATGTCTGCTTCACCAAAGCTCAGAACTACTCGTGCAAATGTACAGCTGGCATGTGGAGGAAAGAAGAAAATGGGTATTTTTCTACACTAACACACTGAATAAACCCACTCATTCTTCTGACGCAGTGGGAGAGTGGGAGACATTCAGAAGCAAGGTGGACGTGGGACTGTGAACCTGTATTAAAATAGAAGCCATCATTAAGTTTTCCTCATGTTTTCTAATTAACACAATTTAAAAAAAATAATCAAATAAACCTGTCAATGCTTTGAAGTACCTTATTATTCACAGTGATTTGTTTATGATGCTTTTTTTCTTTTGAGCTAATTTAGAGTGGGGATGCACTGATGAGGCTGCTTTATTGCTTCATTTTCAGTATATCAGTGTTGAATGTGCAATCCCACAGCTGGGTACAATTCTCAGCAGTTCAGTCACATGAACAGAGTTGGGTATATTGAAAGTCAAAACCAATTCTTGGTTTCTTTTTCAATGTGCATACCTCATTAGCTAAAGACAACTGTTTAGAAGCAATTAATCAGTGAAATTTACATTACATATACTGTTTATGCTAATTTATAATACATAGATGCTATAAACCAGACAACAAAGGTTCCAGGCCACATGAACATATGAAGTACACAGGAGAGCAAGTGAAAACAAACAAAACAATTTAGGTGAAAAATTCAGCAAAGAAAGGTGTGAATTTTATTTATTTTCTTAAAATTAAGAATTATTTCTGAGAAGTCTAAATTAGATGGATCTGAAGTAATGCCAACTTAGGAACTTGTGCAAAGCTAGGAACTGATTAAAAACAAAAAAAAACCCTTTACAATTCTAACAGCTTTGATTTTGATGGTTTCTCTACAGAATTTAACTACCTTTTCCTTAGGAAAGCATTTCAACTTTCCATCCTTTTTACTGAAATTTTTTTTCCAGGCAGTGAACACGAGGCAGAGAAATCAGAGAAATCAAAAGCTGGGTGCTTATCCTTGGCTTTGCTGGCTGCCCCCTAGCACATCCCTTCACCCTTCTCACCTGCTTCCCACCATGCTTTTCCTGCCACAGCTGAAAGCTGTCCTGGAGACCAACAGATTCACAGCATCCAGCCCAGGTTTAGTACATTCACATTGGGGCACGTGGGAACAACTACAATTCAAATAATAACGTCCCTTTCTCCCCAGCCAGCAGGGTTTTATCATGTTACAAATCACTGAGGGTCTTCACCAGGAAGACCATTTATATTAGTTTTCTCTTATTCCCAAATTATACTAGCTTTATTTGTTTTCATTTTAAAGTACTAAAGAGAAGTGTCATTTCTGTAATGTTTTATAAGTATGTAATACCAATAAATTAAACAGATACACTAAATACTTTTTGGAGGGTGAGTGGTTTAAAAAAGAAATACAACTATACTGGTTGTCCAGTTGCAGTAGGAAATGAAACTGCATCTATCATCAGCACAAAAGGAGACAAAACCTACCTACTACTGTATTCCCCTGAAAGCATGAGTCACGGACCTATTGAGAACAAAATATGGATGTCAGATGGCAGCCCCTCAGGCTGTCTGGCAACCTGCTTGCTGCTCAGAAAGAGGTAGCAGCTGCTTCATATAAGACTAATAAGGATGACAGAAAAGCCTATACTGGCTTTCACAGACCCACACCTGAAGAAAGCAGGCAAGGCAGGCTGTGTATGAACCTCAGGAAAGAAGCAAATCCTAGTAAATGGGCTTGGAAGCAAGTACTGGTGGGTAGCGTTCATTCATGGAGTATCAAGAAGAATTCAGTCCTCTGATTAATTTTCCTTTTTTGTATTGAACTTTAAGTCCTATATAAAATAGAAATATTTAATGCTGTTTTACACTGTCCTACATTATATTTGAGTTCTTATACTGGGAATTTAAAATGAGTTAAGAGAATTCAGCTGCCCACTTTGATAATCCCACTCTGCTCAGTAGGCAGCTGGTGCTGGAATGCTGTGAAGAAGGGAGGGTCATATGCAGGAATCTACCAAGATACTGCAGGAACTTCAGTATCAAAAACTGTGAGTTACTGGAGGCAAAAGGCTGGAAAATGAACCAGAAGGTCCCTGCTATTCTAGAACAGAATAACATGGTTTTCTTTTTTTTGAGCAGATACTTTCAGTTACTTGACCAGTTAGAAACAGTGTCTACAGAAGTACAAGTAAATGGAGGAAGGGCAAAAACAACCTGTGGCTGAGAAACGGATTACTTTTAAAGAAAACTACAGTCGTAGGAACATTAAAAGTATTTCTAAAAGGTGAACTGATTTCACAAATTAACGTCATTAAAACAACTGAAAAAAAAAAGTCATCTAAGTCTGAGATTAGAAATAAACAAAAGCAATCATTGGGTTTTCAATTTTTTTATATTCAAAATACTTTTCTTTATGCTTTTGTTTTCAAGCCTTCACCTCTTAAAATAAATTTTAAAAAAATTCCTGTAAAAAGCAATGTTTTGTTTCAGCTGAAGGGTTTTTTAGAAAAACCCTCTTGATTCACTAAGAAGCTAGAATAAATCTTAGCCTGCCCCAAAAGGTGCTTTGTTTTTTGTTATTTTCAGAACTTCTAGGATAAAAAAGAATCTTTTATTCATACAGCTGTAGTGAGGCAGAGGGGGAGAAATGGGTTGCTGATTAGAGGAAACATGCTGAAGTCTCTCTCAAGAGATGCTGCAGCCAATGTATTTCAAAGCCTATTATGCCATAGCTGTTTCCTTTGTCCTTTTAAACAAAAGAATGTGTTCCTCTTACTTATTTTTGCTCCCCCTGCACACAAGACAGCTGATCCTGAAGCTGGAGAAGCAATAGTAGACTCTTGTAAATTAAGTGTTGGGTGTCTTGGGCCAACCCTGGCAGAAGCCTTCAGGTGTGTGCAATTAGAGATTCCAGCAGATACTCCTGCTTGTAGGGAGTCTGTAATTCAGCAGGCTGAAATAAAATGAAGGAGTACCAGATCATCATTAAAATGGCTGGACATGTCTCGTTCCTTCAGAAAAGCAGATGTAAACTGTACTGGCACAATACTTCTGCTCAGGTACTAGTCTGACACTCAGAAAAGCTCTTTCTTTGAAGAACATTATTTTCAAATTGAGGTCCAGTCCAAATTATAAGATTCAATCTAAATTAAAATATTCAACTTCTCATGTTCCTTTCCATGATTTTACTTGCTTCCTGTTATAAGTGACAGGTCTCAGTAAAATTTAAATCTGCATAAAGAGTGGAATATCTAGAAATAAAAGGTTTAACATTTGAATAATCTACGGCTCCCCCTCCTGACCTCTGGGGAGCTGAAATCTCCCTTCACTTCCAGCCTTCAAGGCAGACATAGTTTTATAGTTTCTTCCTTTTTTTTTTTTTTTTTTTTTCCCTGCTACCCTATTTGGTATTGGATGTTGCTTGCAGCAGCCACCATTAGGGAAAGTTTTAGACCACCTTCTCCAGAGGGTTCCTTAACTGCCTCAAAAAATGTGACTGCAAATGCCTTGTTCAGGCCCAAATCAAGCCTTAAGCTCCTTGCATATGTGTATTTGAGAATTTAAATAAAAGCAAGCCTCTTGACAGTTCACCCACGGCTGACAGAATCTGCAGAAATTGTTAAAATAATTTTCTAAATCAAGTTATAAGAATATATTCAATGAAACTGTGTCAAAATCTCATAAAAATAGGGGAGTGTCTTAAATGTCAAAAAGTATTTAAATGCTAATGAATGTCTGTTTCACATATAAATGAACAAGACAATTTTGGAAATAAAAATGATCTCCTTCCTCCATGCCCTATTGATTATGTGCCTGTAACACTTCAGTGAATAGGATACCACAAACTTCTAAGATCAGGCTTTTTACTCATTGTAGATATTCTGAGATATCTTTCAGGCATCAACATGTGTGTTTGAAATATGCAAGAGCTGTGATGGCTGAAGGGCAAGCTTGTTATCTATTCAGATAACGAACAGGGTGCTAAATGCAGCCATTATATTAAATCCTGGAAGAAAGTCAGCATTGTCATCCAAGTGATATGGCGTACATTTCTTTTATAAAAAGCTTTCAACACCTGTCTAAATTGGTTAATGAAGAAGTGAAAGAAACTGACAAATTATAGCAAAAGCAGAAAAGTAAAAATATGTCTTCCTTGATTTGAAATATCTGTAAAATGTTATTCACATTAATATTTGTTTTAGGAATTTTCATGTTTAAAGGTATCCTGGTTATCAAACCTGTGCAGAGGATCTTTTCTTTCCAATTCCCTATCTGGTAAAACTGGGAGACTGGGAAACTCTCCTGTAAGTTTTATGAAAATTCTCTTGAGGTTTTACAGAAGAAAGGATTCATCCAGAAGTTTGTTCCAAAACCATTATTGAAAAGAACTCTACAAATACCAGTCTCCAAAACACCAGGTTTTTCTGAAAATGACTGTGCTTGGATATGCATATATTTCAATGATAAAGCCATTTTCTCAGGGCCTATTTAGTGTGTACATCTCTTTCCAGTCCAAGCTTTGCTGGCTGTCAGGCTACACCACATGTGAGCTGGTTTGGAGGGACAAAACAGCTCTACAGAGCCTTCCCTCTCTCCAACATATTCATTTATTGATAAAAATGGAAACCCCAGGGTCCAGTTCAACACTCCTGCAAACTCGCCCACTTGTGTTTCTCACAAACACATGAAGCATTTTCTGAGATATTGTTGAAAAATACTCTTCTGCAAAGAGCTGGATGGGGATTGCTGTCAGACACCTCAATAATATCAAGTGTTCTCCCCTTCTCTTTCTCTTGTTGTCTGGGCTCTGACGTTCCATTCTCTCATCTCATGGAAAAGTCAGTTCTTCCCTCTCTTGAAAGGAGACAAACTGAAAATTATAAAATCAGAATGGTGAAACACAAGTGTTCTAAGCATTTAAACATTTGGATTGCCACTTAGGTGTAGTCATATTATACACAGAAATTTATTGATTCAGCTGTAACAATAATGTAAATGCACAAATCACAGGCTGTGACTAAAAAACTGGATGCCCATGGAATCCTTATAAGTAGAAACACTAAAGATGATTTTTTTTTTTCTCATTTGAAGATTAGAAAGAAATCCAATCTTTTACTCTTCTTAAAAGAAAATTCCTTCTGGTCACTGTCACATTTTCAAAGGTACTTAAACTTCCATCCCATGTAAAATCCATGCTATAATCTCAATTTTAAATGATTTATTTAGTTTGAATTTTAAAAATATATTAAATATCTAATTGTCAAAAATTACAGCTTCAGATAGGCCAAATATTGATAGATATCTGCATGGATCTTATGTCTTCAGCCCTGATATATAAATTTACACTTCTAATTTTTAAAATATTTTCTATTCAACATGCACAAAATTAGTAGGGTTCCTTTTCCAACCTTAATTTTATACTTAGATATAAAAAAAAGGAAGTTGAAATTTTAATATTTCATGGTTTTATAGGTTTTTTTGGTAAAGAAAATGTTTTTATTTCAGTTGGGTGAAATAAAATTATGTCTCAATTTTTCTCATCACAGCTGGTGGATCAAAGCTAAATTACCTAAACCATTTTGTGATTAAATTTGACTAGTAAACTTTTTCTGTAGACAAAAATAGAGGCAGGTGTTTTGGTTGATCAATTAATCACAGAATCACAGAATTTGCTGAGTTGGAAGGGACCTACAAGGATCATTTTGTCCATTTCATGGGCCTGCACAGCTCCATCCCCTGTGCCTGAGAGCATTGTCCAAACAATTCTTGAGCTCAGGCTGGTACTCTGAACACATTCCCTGGGAGCCTGTTCTAGTGCCCAAACAACAACTGGCTGAAAAACCTTTTCCTGATATTCAGCCTAAACTTCTGGCCATTCTCTGATGGTCCTTGTTTTGATTCTTTGAGGGTATTGTTTTCAACATAAATATATCAATGTATATATTCTGGTGTAGTCTTGTAGGCAAAAGGCATCTTGTTTAATGCTGGGTCAATGAAAAAAATGACTCATCAGGGATTATGCAGTTCTGGTAACTGCTGCAGAGCAATTTAAAACTCCCAGGAATTTTAATCAGAAGGAGACAAATGTATCAATACAAACCAAATTCTTCAGAAATTTGATCAGCCAAACAACATCCCTGCTCCATAAGAAAGTGTGGAAGAGGGTGGCTTTCTATGGCTTTCATCTCCAATGTCTTGTTCCACTACAGGCCAGGATTTATGGGAATGTGGGGGAAAAAAAAAAAAAAAAAAAGGCTTTCCTGTGTCACCCACAAGTGAATTAATTAATTCATTATCTGTACAATCAAAATCTTCATTTTTAGCACTCCATCCTGCAAAACAGATGAAATGCAGAACACAAAAACCCATGAAGATCATCCATTATTAACTTCTATCCAACAAAACCCACTGTGACTATTGTATCAGACAGCTGGCTTACAATTCCTAACACACCAGCATAACATAGTACATCATACACAGGAATTATGGCAGCAGGTATCAGTGAAGTTACTTTTCAGCATTAAGTATGTACAGCTCTGTCTACGCACCCTCCTCCAGCTGCCTGGATGTTTTCCTCCTGTTACAGGGTCTGCAATCTATCTACTTGAATATCCTCAATATCATACAAGTTGCATTTAACAGTCAAAAGCAAACTTTTAGAAAGGGAATCTGTCGATTTTTTTTTTTTTTCAACATCCTTATTATTTTATCTGATTTTGCAAAAGCCTGTATTTCTGAATGTTAAAAAAAATACAAAGAAAACCTCTTTTAATTTCTGAACCCAAACATCTGAATCTCAGCAATAATTAATACATAGAAGTATATGTAACACAAAAGATCATTACCACAAGATCTAAAGTGAGTGAACATATGGTGGTAAGTCAAATAGCACAGAAATAGTATGAATAACAACACCAAGTCATTAGGCAAACAGGGAGGAAAGGAAGGTAACATTGCATGAAATAACTGGTGACAGGATAGCATTTGTGAGCTGAGTTTATGTTTAATGATGTTTTTTTTTCTATGGGGCAACATATGATGCTGGTGATGTGGACATAATTTGGTTGCACTCTTTTAATTAAGTGAAATGCCCTTCAAAGCAATGGTGAGAAGATCACAAAAGTCAAATGATACTCTTTAGATCCAGACTTAGAGTTCAGGACAATCCTATGCACAGAGAAGGTTAATGTGTTGTCCTTCTCACCACCCCACCCTTGGATGCAAGCAAATGGCCCACAGGACTACAAAGAGGCAGCTCGTTAAACCATTGCTGTACTCAGCAGGACACCCAAGATCACAGTTATAGTAGCATGCTGCAGGCTGATACTATAATTGACAGAGCTGCCCTAATCCAAGTACACTGCTCCAGGATTCTGGACACATTGGATTTGGGGAACTCAGGAGCTGGGCAATGCATTGCTGAGGTATAGGATGACATGACAGTGAAAGGAACCTGAAGCATTAGAATATATCAAACACTTTGGATAGTAACCCTCTTAAATTTTAATCTGGCACATGGTCAACTATGACTGCCAGCTCTGAGAAGGAGGAGGGGAAGGACTGATATCAGTAGAAAGGGTGCTGCTTAGAATTGTTTCTTGAGAGATAGAAATAGCATGAAGCTGATGGGAGCAGTTCCAGGGAGAAATAACATTCCCTCATGAAACTTAACCGAAATAGCCTGTACAGTAGTTTCACCATGTCACAGAGTGAATGGTGACAGTGCACAGAAGGTATCTCTATGCAGAAAGTTACTGAGAAGCAGTTGGAGCAGGAGACATGTTACAAGATCAACATGACAAAGTGAGCAATTAGGCTTCCATGGAACTGAGGACAGAATTTTTCTGCACTCTGTCATCAGCTCTCAGGGCTAAGGCTGATGCTTATGACCTTACAGAGGCTGATCACAACAGGCCATGCTGGGTCGGGACCTATTGAGTTGCTTCCTTCAGTGGAGGTGATGGAGTTCATTCCAAATATAGCTACTCTGAGGCATTAAACAAATAAAACATAGTATGCATTAAAATAACATTATTAAGGTTACAAAGGTTACAGAGTTAAGCATTCAAAAGCCACTTCTGAAGTTCAAAAGCCACATTCAAAAGCCTTAATTCAGTCCCCATTGTGTGTTTTCTCCATCTTCCCATTCCCTAATACTTCTACACCATAAATTTGCCTTACAGTGAATTTTGTTCACTCTATCACAAGAGTGGGCAAGAGCTGGTAGAAAATATTACATGTACAGTATGGAAGAGCTTATACAGGAACTATCTGTTCACCATTTGTTTGATCTTCACGGTTCAATACGTGGTCCCAGGCTATATTTGCTCAACAAAATGCAAACTGCTCAGACTTAATCCCTGTATTTTTGACTCAGACTAGTGTAAGAGTACCTTAGGTGTCTCAGTGAGGCATCCAAATTTGGAGGTTATGCTCTCCATGGCAATAGAAAGACTAATTCCAGCTACAGGGAGATAGAAGTAGTGACTTGCCATTTAGTTCTGAACCCAGAAAGCCTCTTCTGTAAAGAGATAAATAGGGGGAAAAAAACCCAACCCTTACTTCAATTAAAAAAACCCTGAAATCACTGAGAAAGTAAGTCTACTACCACTCAAATGAGCACTGGTATATATCCTTCTTCGTTAAGCTTTATTTTTGCCACAACTAGCATCAGTATAAATGTTGCTGTATGTTTACTGCTATCAGGAAACTCCATTATAAGCCAGTAAACAAGCTAGACATTACCATAGTTATAACTTAATTGCATCCTCTGGGAAGGGAACTGTCATCAGGTCAGGTTTTCTGAAGTCACAGAATTAACAAATTTCTATCATTAAGCCTTTCTTCACACAACCAGTGTTTGAACAGAAAACCCATTGGCAAAAATTACATGAAAATAGCCATGAATATTCACTAAATCAGCATGTTTCCAACATGCAATTGAGTTCCTGATTGGGCTTTTTGTCGGAGGTTTTATACCACTTTCTCTGACATTCTTGGGTAAAATTTCTCTCTTATCTACAAAAAAAAATTCCAAGGTTGAACTGTGGCCAGCTGGACACTGCTGAATTCTTACCTCAGGCCTCATGGTATGTTTGAGAATAAGTCTGGTAGCTCTGGTAACCAAAATGGCCTTAAATTTTGTTTAGTCCATGAACCCAAATAAACATTAGCTGAGAATAACTTACAGTCAGAAATATTTGGTCACAGTATTTTTGTAACAGAACAAAACCAAAACCACAGCAAAACCAAAAGCCAAAAGAGAGGACATGTTAATAGTTATAAATCAAAGCATCTTTTTCAGAAGATTTTACTAATGTGTATCTACTTAAACAATTTTCTTCTTCTGATTTATAATATTGTGATATCCTCCCCCTGGAAGAGCAGAGCTTGGAAACTTATGCCTTAGGACCTTAATTGAAAGGAGTTTTTGCCTTCTTCCAGTGTAACTAAAGGTTCCAGGAATTAGGCACCTATTTTTAGCACTAGGAAAGCAGATAATTAATCTCAAGAAGTTAAACAAGGCCAAATGCAAGGTGCTGCACATGGGTCAGGGCAATTCCCTCTGGGGGAATACACACTGGGGGGTGAAGGGATTGAGAGTGGCCCTGGGGAGAAGGGCTTGGGCACTGGGGGATAAGGAGCGGGACATCAGCCAGCCATGGACACTCACAGAAAGCCAAAGGTGTCCTGGGCTGCATCACAAGAAGAGTGGGCAGCAGGTGGAGGGAGAGGATTCTGCCCCTCTACTCTGCTCTCATGAGACCCCAGCTGGAGTGCTGCATCCAGCTCTGGGTCACCAGGACAAGACAGACATGGGCATGTTAGAGTATGTCCACATACTCATGGAGGTGATCACAGGGCTGGAACACCTCCTGTGAAACCTGGCAGAGAGAGCTGGGACTGTTCAGCCTGGAGAAGAGAAGGGTCTGGGCAGATCTTACTATGGCCCTTCAGTACCTGAGTGGGGCTTTAGAAAAAATGAGAACAGATCTTTAGCAGGGCCTGTGGTGATGGCTATAAAGTGAAAGAGGGTAGATTTGTATTGGACATAAGGAAAGAATTATCTATATGAGGATAGTAATAGACTGTCACAGGTTACCCAGAGAGGTGGCAGATGCTCCAACTCTGGAATTGTTTAAGGCCAGATTGAATGGAGCTTTGAGCAATCTGATCAAGTGGTTGGTGACCCTGCGCATGGCAGGAGTGTTGGATTAGTTATCTCTAAATGCTTCTTCCAACCCAAATTTTTTTTATTATTATTAATAATAACTACATTTTTCAGCATATCAAATCTTTATCTCTGTAAATACAGCACTCTGTGGTCTTCTTAATGAGCTTTTTTCTTATAGGGAACAACCTTTGTCTATTCTATCATATTTAGAAACACCTACTTTTAATTTCAGTTTTTATTTGAATTTATTTTTTATGGGTTAGTACCTCTCAGATTTATGTGGTGACCAATAAAGGGGATATTGCACTAACATTTTTCCCTCTACATCTTTCTTATCAGCCATGGTCTTTAGGACCTCAGTTTTGGCCCCCAGCTGCCATTAGGGTTGGAGTTCAGAGTTCCACAGGCCTACAGTTCCAGGGACACTGGGGCTGAAAAAGTCATGCCAAGGGGAGTGTGGAATTTGCATCAACATTTCTTGCTCCACACATTCCTAATCTGGGCCAGCCACAATTCTAGGGACCTCAACCTCAGCCTTTAAGTACCCTTAGGATTAGGATTCAGAGATCCACAAGGCCTATTGCTTTAAAACTAAAAAAAAAAAAAAAAGTCAAATACAATAAACTACAAAACTGATGAAAGTTTTATGAGATTTCCACTAAATGAAATGCCTTTTGCTTGTGAGACAAAACATTTTCATGATTATTTGATTATGTCTTTACAAATTTTACCCTATATTATTCTTTATTTTTCCTTTGGGAAATTGAGTCAAGCTGTCAAAAAAATAATAATTCCAGTGTAGAAGCAAATAAGAGAAATAGAATAGAAAAAAGAGGAAGCAGCAAGGAAAAAGAAAACATTAGACACTCACTTTCATGACACTGAAGCTGTGTAAATTACAGGTGATATTTCAGTCCTTCTTGGTCAGCTTTCCTTCTTTGGTCTCAACTTTGGCAAAACCCACACATTTTCCAAGTCCTCTTCCATCCACACCATGATGGGCTTCTCCACCACCTCCAACCCCAGCAGCAGCAGCAGCAGCAGCAGCAGCAGAAGGACAATGCACAGATGGCCCCCAATTCTTTTCATAGGTATCCTGCCCTGGAGACTTAATATCACAACAAAGTTCCAGCCTGATCAATAGCACTTATTAGTGTTTATTAGCGAGCTCAGCTCTTATTTGGGTGAGAACCTGTAGGTTTTGCAGCTTGATGGTAAACTGATGTTCCTCTGTATTTTTTGTTGTTGACGGCAGTGGTTAGTTTTCTTTTTCCTCTGAACATTTTTCCTTCCTTTGACTTCAGGATCTTCAGTTTATTGTGTGTGTTCTTCCACATGCAGAGAGCTAGACGTAGCTTCATTTCTTCCATAGCTTGCCATGAAAGGTCATTTCAGGGAAAGAGCTGAGGAAATACTGGGCTTGGGAGGTTCACTGATAGAGAACCAATTAGATGAGATAAAACTGAAAAATGTCCAAGCTATGCGATCAAATTAAGATTTTTTTAATTGTTTCATTTAAATAAAGATATTTAGTTAATTTTGTAGTTATGTAAGTCTTGTGCAAAATCATTCCAATTTTATTTCAGCTTTTTTAAAAAATATAACATGGAGAATTGAAATTAAATGTTACACAAATTCCAAAAGATACTCTTCCATTTTTTTTCAGCAAAATGTTCAAAGCACTTAGAAAATTTAATCCAATTGTGATAACTGCTCCAGTGCTGCATTTGCATTTATTACCAGTGTTTACATTTTTAACCATGTAAAATCAAGCCACTGTTTAGCTGGCTCAAACTTACTGCTTTATTTTTGTGGAGCATTTAGAAGGATAAGGATTTCATGCCTACCTGTCCCAAAACCAGATACGAAAACTCTTTCTGAAGGGAAATATCTATGTCCTCATTATTTTTCTGAGTGGAGACCTTGCTCTGACAAGGGCTGAGTTATTAACAGGTTTTAACTCATGATGTGTTAACAGCAAGCATGAAGTTCCTCTCTGGCAATCTAATCCTCACAAAGCAAAAAAACCCCAAAAATATCCTTACCTGGGTTTGCATAAATTCGTATATTAGCCTTACATAGAGATTGTATCTGATATCACTGAGTTTAACATTCTGATTTCAGTCTGAAAAACTGAACAGTTTATGGCTGATTTTCAAGCAACTTTCCCTTACACAGCCCAGGAGTTGACCCAGCCTTTGAGTGCACCAAGCCACTGTCTTGCCCCAAAAAGAGTAGTAATGGTAATTTAGCTATTTGAAAGTCAATTTTTTAAAAGTTTTGATAGAAGCAATCAGGATAAAGGGGCTAAACAACCAATCTTGGGGACATTTTATCCTGTCAAGAACCAGTTTGAAGAGGTGGTTTACAGTACCTCTCTTGTTTTTAAGCAAGTATCAAAAGTTACAAAGAGCAAGCAAGGGTTTCATTGCTCTATGTTGGATCCAAGGGGGGTGGGATTTTTGGGTTTTGTAGGCTCAAAACAGGCTGGCATACTTAAAGAAGAAAGTTTCAGAGCAATATTTTGTAGTCAAATAAATTGAATGTTGATTCACTGCTATAATTAGATAATTAAGATAATAGAAAAAAAGAAATTTAAAAGATTTATGCTTGTATCAGTCCAGGAAGTTATATTCATTCTGTCTGCCTATTCCAGTCCTATATTTGTAAATTTTAATTTTTTCTATATTTGTAAAATTTAAAAAAAAAAATTAATTTTTTTATCTGCCTGCTGTATATGATGATGACAGTGAATCTTGCAACAGTGTCACTTTTTTGAGCAAGAAATTGTGTTTTATCTGCTTTGGTGCAAAGTTTGTCTGCAAAAGAAGACAAAAAATAATAAAATTAATTACATCAAGATATCTAAAAAATATCTTGTGACAAAAGGAGAAAGGCATGTGAGGAAGCAGAGAGAAACTTTAAAAGGGTGAACTAGCACAGAGAAAAAGAGCATAAACACAGAAACTGAAGGGTAGTCAGGGAACAGCAAATGAAAACTCTGGAAGAGAAATGCTGCTTAATTTCTACAGCCTGGACATGTTTAGCAAAGTAATCTGTTATTGAAGAATGGTGTTACTGATGTTAAGGGAAATGCATACTCACTATAGAAATAAAGTTTAAAAAGTAAAAAAAATTAAGTGAGAAACTGATCTGGGCAAAGAGGCATTGCTTTTTCTGTTTCATGAGCTAGAAACAAATCATCTTTTGCCCTTATAGACTCTCACTGCTTTGATGGTCTTGATTTTCCTCTTCACACATAACCATGGCTAATTTTTGCCTGTTTATCCTTGCAGCAGCATTATTCATTAACTAAAATGTGTCTTCTCTCTCTTCTGTCTACTCTTACAATTCCAGAGCATTAGTGTACACCTTATCTGCCCCCAGCCTGTAAAAGCAAAGTACATTTAGTCCCAGAAACCCTGCTTAGCCCTTGTTCCAGCCTGAATTTACTTGTTTCACATTGTTGACCAGAAAGGTATTCCAGGATGGTATATCAGGATGGGCTCTAATAGGCTATATATACATGGGAATATGAAAAGCAGGGTTCAAAATCACAGTTTCTCACACTCAGACCAAAGTCAAGTGCTTTACAGGATCACAGAATCATTTGAGTTGGAAAAGACTTCTAAGATCATTGAGTCCATCCATCAATGTAGCACCACCATATTCACCACTAAACCACATCCCTGAGTGTCACATGCACAAATTTTTTGAACACTTCCCCTCCCTGACCGTCCTTTCAGTGAAAAAAATTTTTCCTCATATTTAATCTAAATCTCCCCTGAAGGAAACAATACAGAGGAACAGAAAACAATGAAAATATAAAAGCAATACAGAGGAACACAACCAGATTACAGGATCATATTTGATTATCTTGTATCTACATAATATTAATGAATCATAAACATTATGTAAACAACCAACATGAGCTGTAAGTAATTTTTTCCTATTAGTCCCTAAAGTAATATTTTTCTTCTTATTCTGTTATTGCCATCATCATTCATCTTTTTTATCCTGTATGATGTTTAACCCTCCCCTATACTGGCAATTCCTTTGTGTCATCATTAATTTTAACAGATCAACCACATACCATGAACCAAGATTACTAATGAAAATTTTAGATTAAATACATCTCTAATCTAGTTTTCAAGACAATTGTCTAATCAACAGTTTACTTTTTCTCTTTTAAGTCTATTCCTTACTAATTTTAAAATTGTGCTAATCCCTGATTTCTCTATTTAGCTAATAATTTTCCTCGTGGTATTGTATCAGATGTTTTGTAAAAGTCTAAGTAGATTAGATGTATTTCATTTCCTTTGTCCAGAAAAATCAAATTAGAATCTTAATCCATCACGATCAAGTATGCCTTTGTTAATCCATGTTGTATTTTATCACTTTTTTTTCTGTCTTAAATTACCTTCAAAATCTAGAATCTATAGAAAAGAGGCTAGAAACACAAAAGAAAATAATTTTTTGTTTAAAGGCTGCATCATAACTGTGACATAATCATAGCTCTATCATCTTTTTCTTTAACCTTATCACGTAACATCTCTGCTTCTCTCCTTTATGAAAGCAGTGAAAATTGTGGTGCTTGTTTTAAATTAGTGGTATTTTTGGAAATTGCTACTTTATTCCTAAACTTTTTGACCTCGACAACTCTGCTTCTTCTAAGCATGTTTCGCTAACTTCTAACATCTCAATTTGTACAGCCGAATTGAGAAGAAATTAATTAATCATCTCTAGTTGGTAGGAAGCTCCAAGTCACAGGATGACTTTCTGGATTATTTACATCTTCATCTGCTGAGATAGATAAAAACAGAAGAGAACTTTGCTTTTGGGAAGCTGGACCCTTAGTGTATATAAGGCTGAACTGTATTTCTAGACCAGTTCTTTTCTTTGGATAAAGAGGTTCAAAGATATCTGGTGACCAGTTGAATATCTGGAATGATGGCCACTTCATTTCTTAGACACAGCAATATGCTTACTAGAATAATCAGAGAAAAATAAAATCTCCTGTTTCCTCTTGCAAACTCTTTGGTCTCATTTCTCCTCCCCAAACATCTGCAGAGGTTCACCTTCTTCCTGTAAACTGTCTCCAAAACTTTATCTCTTTTGAATTATCCCATTCATCTTGCCACACCAAAAATTCATTCCTACTTTGTGTTTACTTTTCCTTATTTATACTCTAATAAGTTTTCTTTCAGCTGCTAAGAAGCCACTTTGCTTCTACATCAAAACATGTTTCCTCTTGGACTGAAAAGCCTGATGTAGGACCACTCTTCCAACCTGACCACAGAGTAAGGTGTGCTTCACTTTCTAGTGCAACAGATGATAAAGAAGAAAGTATTTATAATAAGCATTCTTCATATCATTAAAATTTTGAAAAATCAGTCATGAGGAACTATGATGAGGAATGATTTAAATAAATTTTTATAACAAGTAATAGACTTGATATCCCTCCTGCACAGAGGCAGTTTTACTTGTTGCAAAAGGTGTTAGTAAATCACTGTCTCCTAAAACAGCAACTGTGCAACAAATCTAAAGCGTATGCTGAAAGGCACTGGCACAGGATCCAGTGAAATGCCAACTTATCCCACATGTGGAAAGAGGGTGATGATGCTCTCCTAGACACTGGATAAAGCATAATCTTAATGCCCACAGTTTTAAGACAGAAGGTTTAATGTAAGAAATAATAAATTATCATTTGTTGGTTTAATATAATAAATATTTTTATATCAAAAATTTACTGCTGGTGGTTGCTTCTACAGATTTTTGGGCAACAGGTGGCAGTTTTCACTCTGCAAAGTTCTATTGTGCCGTATCCATCCTGTAGTACTCTCCTCAATACTTGTGCCTTGTTTGGATGTGTGAGCTGAAATATTAACCTTTATACTGCTGTACTGGAAATAGCTTTCAATCAAATAAACATACATGATACAATCACTTTACTTTCTCTGTGAAACAAATTCTCTATGATTCTTCTAACAATAGAGCTATTAAAAAAAGCTTTTTTTTTTTTTTTTCCTGTTAAGCAGATTTCACCAAATGAAACCATATTAGAAAATGAGATGAAACATGAAATGGATTGATGATATTTTAGCAACACAGAATATTACAATAATGAGCTTTCATTCTTCACTGTTACCATTAGAGTTTGGCATTTAGGGTTTACAGCTATAGAGTTGAGTAACTCGACGTTGTATTGGAATGAAACTATAGCTAAAAATTTCTGGGTTGCCAAGAGTTTTGGAAATCAAGCTATGGGAAGAATTTTTTTTCGATTTACATTTTACTAGTCGTGCATATTGTTCTTCATTCCTTTTGGTTGCTTTGAAAAAAAGAAACCAGTTTGTTTTGGGTTTTTTTAAATTAAAAAAAAAAAAAAACAAAAATACAAAATGTTCTTTGCAAAAATTTCTACATTTCTGGGTATTTTTTAAGCGTGTTGTTTGAATCATTGTAGATTTTTTCAGTTCAAGAGAAAAATAGCTACCAAACAGATGCACTAGCTGTTTCAAAATAATCCCTCCTGCTACACTAACAGAAAACTGCACTGTTGATTGCCACTGCTTAATATTGTTTCCCACACACTTAGAAAGCCATGATTTTCAGAGTGAAATATCCAGGACAGTTCACTGAAATGAGGCTTGGCATCCAGATTGCCTGCCTGGCTGCAATCACCCTTCGAGTTATTGAGCTTGTAAATCACATATCAAAACATGGGAACACATCAATTAATGTTCTACTGGAAACAAATCAAGGACAATCCTACAGTGTGACATTCTGCCAGTTTTTATTTTCAATAGACATGGGGAAGAAGCTAAAATGTTTGGTCACAGCCTCTATTTACCCAATCTGTCTTATATACTATTGCATAATGCTATCACAATATTAATATGCAAATTGCCTCTCATATAAAAGCCATGCTTTTCCTGTTGATTTTCAGCACAGCTTCTGTTACAAAGAAAATACTTAGCACTTATATTCCTTTTTCATCTTCAGAACTCCTTTAACATATTTTAATTATTCCTTTTCCTCTCAGTCATCTGACCCTGCATTAGGTTTTCTGCCTCCTTTACCCCTGTACTCTCAAGGTTATGTCCTCCACTTGATGTCTCCTATAGACTTCTCATGTATTCAAAAAATGATCTTCTCATCTCCTTTTGCACCTAGAAAACAGACCTCAGGAGACTGGCCAGAAGAAAGGCCTAGTCAAGGGCTAAAGGAAGTTTCCAAAGTGAAAAAGAAACTATGGAACTTTATTTCCAGGGACTACTGATCGAATCTAGCACAGCTGCTGCTTTTTCTTAGCAGGCACCTCAGTCTGGTCTCAGTCAATCTCCGGAGGTGCAGTGGTGACTCCTCTGCAGGACACCATGCAAGCTGTGGCTCAGCTGGCCTCAAGGACACTGCCTGGGCAGCCAGTCCAGGGTAGCAGCTGAGGAAATAGCAGCCTCTTCCAGAGAGCCTCTTACCTCTCTTCAAAGAGGATTTCTGCTGCCAAGTGTCGTGTGGGAGGCAAAACTTGCTTAGGTCCTACGAGAATTTCCCAGCTCATAGGGAAAACATGTTATAAAACTCTCAGTCCAAACTGATCCTCTTAGACACTGAGATCCCTCTCCTTTTCATTACTTTTATTCTATTTTAATGTTTAATTTATTATACCCTGAGTTATTTTTATTTACTGTGTATTTTATGTAGATGTTTTGATGACAATTTCAAACACTGGGCTACTAATGCATACACCAGTTGAAGTGCTGTGTACCCGTCTGAAAAACAGTCACAAAATGGGCAACACTGACCTATTTAAACTGTAAACCCAGGATTTCACCTGTGCATGGGACAAATGCTTATCTGCTTCAAAAGGTTAAATTGCACTCCCACAGGACAGTTGGGTCCACATGGGAATTGGCAATGAGCTTCCACAGAAAAAAAAAATTCTTGTGGTACTCCTGGAGTCAGTCATCTGCATTTCAAAGTGGACTAAAGGTTTTCTGTATTCAAGGGAGGGACAACTGGGCATTTAAAGTCATGTTTTCTATCATAGCTTTTGATGGAAATAAGCTCAGATTGTTATAGTCTTCATATGATATTTTAAGAGTTAGAATATGATAAATGCTATACTTTAAAAGGAAATATTTCTGTTATTTCAGTGTATCATCTTGAACTAACAAAATAAATCTAACTTTTTTTCACTCCTGGTAGTTTCAAAAGAAAATAATTTCTAATTTATTGGAAATTTTATTTACAAGTCTTTATTCTCACTTTATTTTTTGATATGTGTAGGGAGTAAATATTACACTATCCACATCTCCAGTTATCAGGACATTCTAACTGTTTTTAGAATACTTCTTAACCAACAGCATGTGTTGAATGAAGACAGAATTTAGGGATGACTCAAAGATAACAGATACTTGGTGTGTTAGCTGATATACTGTATACTTTGCTCTATTCTTGTAAATATAGTGGTAGATGTAAAAAAACGTATTTCAAATGCAGGATACACAGTCATGATTATTTTATAATTCATATAAGAAATTAAATTTATTAAGTCTTCATAGAGGTGTATGTTTTATGCCTTTTTTGTTCTAAGCCAGCATCTCTGGCAGCGTGTTTGTATCTAGTAAATCTGTGATCTGGACACAGTCATAGGTCTGTGTTTGCTTTCACTGCATGCACTCTGACTTCACTGGACTTTCTGGGTTGTACCAAAAATCACTAACTTAAAAGGATCAAGTGAGAGCAGATTGTCAACTTAAGTAATTGATCATTTAAGTAGCTTGGTATCTTCTGAAATCTTCTGTGTCATTAGTTTTTGTTTATCTTGCACTTCTTGAACTGCTTAGGGCTTGGGTATTTATACATACACACACACACACACACACACACACGTGTATATATATATTTATATAGGTGTATATATAGTCAGATTGCCTTTGTCCTCCTTTAAGGGAAAAAAAAAAAAACGAAAAACCAAAACAACTACTTAACTTACTTCCCTTCATACCCTCTTAAAAAAAAAATTATAGTTACTATGGGAACATTTAGCTATTAAACAGAGTAGCAGTAATTAATAACATCTGCAAGTGCAATATGAAGTCTACAACACAATTAATTCCAGCATTTAGAGTGGTTTTTGCAGAGCTGCCCTTTGTTGCTTTGCATGGAATGGCAGACTGTACAGACCCAATTATAACAAGGGGGCTTAACATTGCCATAGTGATATATTATGGCTTCTGAAATAGTTTGGACTGTTGAGGCATTAATCGATATAAATAAATTACATCATTATTATATAGTTTAATGGCACATGATTCCAGAAAGAATTAGACCCATATAGATACTATGGACAAATGCAAAAATTTTACTTTATTCTTTCAAGTAGAACAGCATAAAAATCTCACTTGCTGATGAAATGAGAGCAGAAGCTTGAAATGTAACTTTTGAATCCATTCCTTCATTTGAATTATAGAGACATGGGCAGATCAGATGTGGAAGTTTACCTACAGGTACTTTTATCTTTTGACTTTTCACTTTAAAAGTCAAAATGGAATTTTTTAAGAACAGCCAATTAAAGACTTTTAATAAATCATGAAAGAGATGAGAGAACTTATCTGTCTCAGGATTTATTGAAGAAGGAATATTATAAATATTTATTTGTTATTTTATTATTTCTTAAGGCTACTTGGCATAAAGTCTACCATCTATCCCACTAGCTTCTCTCATTAGAAACTATGAGTATACAAGATTCAGATTTTCCTTACGTCATTTTTGTAGCTGGTGTAAAATGTGTAGCAGAAGCTGTCTGATCAGATTGAGATACACTGTGCTATACAGGAGGGAGCTCTGCCTTCCCCCTGAACACAAGGATTGGGTCTTGTGTTCCTAAGCTAGGAGCTACATGGTGTTTGTTACCTGAGCTGATCATCTCTGCCCATGGGCAAACCACAGCAGATGGGGCCTGACCCCAGCTAACAGGGCCAGCACAGGATCCAGCACATGGCAAAGCCATACCAGCCTGTGCTGTGCTCCCCTGGCATAATGAAGACTTGACTTCTTTTTGCCATTCTTTTTGCCATCTTTTTAAACTACGTGGAAAAATGCACATCCATATATGTAGACCATACCTCCCTTGGTGAGCTCACTCCTCTTTTTCCTCTTTGTTGCCCCTCCTACTTACTGGCATAAGGATCTCTTCCTTATCAGCACACAGGGTTTTTTTCCCTTTACTGACTCTTCCTAATGATTTTTTTTTTCCTCCTCATATTCCTGTTTTCCTGATTCACTTTACTTTTCCTCACCTACTTCCTTTTAAAAATGTTATTTTTCTTGTACAATATGTAATGAAGACAATATGCATGTCTTATTTCCACATGTATAACCTTCCCTTTTGATATTTACTTTCCTGTTCTTATTTTTGCCCTATAGTCTTTCATTCTTACTTTTTCTCCATCCCCCAATTAGTATTCATTCTAAGTAATTTTTGTATTTACTACTAATTTATAAAGCAAATCAAACGGGATACCAATGCCATCTCGACAAGCCATATTTAAGGACAGGATGAGTCATTCTGTGGAAGTGCTGGTCTGTGCCCACTGACTATGACTGGGTAAGAAAGAAGGAAACCTTTTTCTCATAGGCAGTCCATGAGTATCTCACCACCAAATGCAGAATGGGAACAGCAACAACTGTGTTCCAAAAAAGGGAGACAAATACAAACTTCCTACTAAAGTTCAGCTGCTGAACATCCAAAAGTAGCATCTGTGGCTGGATGACATGACCCATTCTTTTGCAGGAATATTGCAGAAAATTTCAGCAATAACTTTGGAATGTATCTTTTGTAACCACCTGGTTAATTAGTTTAGATGGATTAAATAAGTATGAGATGCTGAGATGGCTTAATTCCATTTGGATGATAGTGGTTTGCTGTGATCATCATACTGTTGCCATCACAGAGAATGCCTCTCCATGGATCAATGTACCTCTTTTTTAGCCCTATAAAGTTGCAAGATATGAGATTTCAGGAGAGGCCCATCCTTACATTTAGAAAAGCATTTACTGGCATAAGAATGTATCTCACAGGGTGAAAAAAAATGGGGAAAATTTTTTTGATTTATGAGGTTAAAAAAAGAAATATATATGTGTATATATATATTTGTATTTGATTTCAAGACAGAACTATGTATGTTTTAAGTCAGTGGAAGGGATGGAACAAACTAAGTTAAAATAGATTAGGGACTTGGTAGAAAACAGACAAGATTGTACAAAAATACTGGGTCAATTTCAACCTTATAAAACACATGTTTGTGTATAGGACTGCTGTTAGAAGTTATATTTCTTTACAAGTTCAGAACATACCTGTTTAACATTTATAATTGAGGGCTTTCTCCAGCAAGATGACTGACATTAATGTTTTTCTGAGAATAGTGTCACAACAACAATATGAGATTTACAATGAGCACTTTTACATTATACTATAAAATATAACACAGTGATTAATGAATTTTAAAAAAAAATTTTCCCTTGAAAATCAGAAACACATTAATGATAACATTAGGATGAACACAGAGTGTTTCAGAACCAAACTACTCCCTCCATATAGTGCTACAGCTCTGTTTACCAACAACTAAACCATCCCTGTGTTATCAACCCTGTTTTCTACATAGTCCTCAAGCAAAGCCCAATACCAGCTACTCTGCAGAAAATCAACTCTACACCAAGCAAAATCAGCACCATGGATGAAGCGTTAGACTGGCACTTTGTTATAAAATATTTTTCTTGGTATTCACTGGGAGAAGGTTTATTGTTCTGGACTCCAAGTTTCAGTATTAAAGTATACTGAAATTATTGTTGGTTTAACTGTAGTATCAAAAAAACCAAAGCAAATTAAAAACTTTCCAGTGGGAAAATGCATACAGCCCTGCTCTAATGATTAAAACTAGAATGAATGCTTTCCTCAAATCTAACAATAACAAGAAAAGCATAAACAGTCTTATCAGAAAGTGAAAGTTTTGCTAGCAGTTCCAGTGTGCTTACTCAAATATGAACAAAAGCAAGGGTGAGAACAAAACAGTGTTGATTATCTTGCTGCTGGATGTAGGTCACATAGTTTTTGCAATATAAATTTTATCAAATTCAAATAATGTAAAACAATTCATCTCACTTGTGATGGGCTGGATCCTGCATTTCCATCTGGTGCAGACTTCAGTAAAAGCATTTTTACCCCAGAAATTAGAAATTGAGATCAGGCTGTCTGCACTCCTTAGTCAGTCCTGCACCAGCAAATGGAATGAGAACTATTCAGCAAGACTACCTCCTCCCCTATGAAAAAACACACAGCCATAAAGAAGATATTACATGCCAGGAAGAAAACAGTATTTTGGCATGTGGCATTATCATAGAACTGCAGGACCACAGAATCACTTAGGTTGGGAAAGACTTTTGAGATTATACAGTTCAACTGCTAACCCAGCACTGCCAAGTCCACCACTAAACCACGTCCCTAAGTGCCACATCTACACATTTTTTAAATAACTCCAGGTATGGTGACTCAACCACTTTACTTGGTTGGCTGTTCCAGTGCTTGACAATCCTTTCCATGAGGCAATTTTTTCTAATATCCCATCTAAACCTTCCCTGGTGCAACTTGAGGCCATTTCCGCTTGTCCTATTACTTGTTACTCATTAGAAGAGACTGACCCTCCCCTCTTTTCAGGCAGTTGTGGAGGGTGATAAGGTCCCCCCTGAGCCTCCTTTTCTCCAGGCTAAACAACCCCAGCTCTCTCAGCTGCTCCTCCTCACGTTGTGCTTTACACCTTCCTCCAGGGCCATGCACACACTTTTTGCTGTATTTCAGCAAACATATTTTGGCTGATCCCAGTAACATCTGGGGGTTCCATCTAGAAAAGTATGTGTTACAACAAGCACAAAGGTGGAATGTGGAATGGAATCAGCAAAATGCTGATCAGGGCTGGCAGTACAGATTTATTGCCTATAACACCCCCAAAAAAAGACACTTAAGGCACTCGGTAGCTGTGTCCCATTTATTCACACAAGTGCTGCAATCACTGCACCTGTGGTCTTAACCTGTCACTGGCTTCAAATTTTTTTCTGAAAATGCTGATTACTGAAGAATGAATTTATACACAAGCATAAAACCAGATAAATAAAATTTTGATTTTGGTGCTAAAATAATAAATTTGGGTTTTTTTAAAAGTGGTTAAGAGACAGAGGGCCCTGCTCTGTTGTCTTTTATGCTAGATTTGCAATGGTGCAAATATTACATGAAAACATAAATAATATATTCAGAAATTGAAATAAAAGAGAAAAGTTGATCATGAATTAATACTTGCTACAGATTAAATGAACTGAGAAGCCTTTGATGCAAATTAGATTTTGTAGATTTGAAATAGGTATTTTTTTCTGACATATGGACTACCATGATCAGTTGAAAGATTTACAGTACTTTCAGCAGAATCACGGAATAGAATTACGGAATCTTTTAGGTTGGAAAGGATCTTTAAGGTAAGAGTCCAACCATAAGCCTAACCCTGCCAAGTCCACCAAATAACTACACAGCAAAATTTCTGTAAGATTCCTCATTATATTAATACCTGTCTCTCCTGTGCTTCTTCACAGAAAGGTCTTGGTCAGATATGACAGGCAATAAATTTAGAATGAAGTGAAGTAAGAATGAAGAAAGATTTACTTTCATTGTTTGTTATTCAAGTGCTTAAAGAAAAAGACTTGTCAGGTATAGCAGATCTTTAGGAATCTCGATAGATAAATTATAAGAATTTCCGCAGTGCAATGTTACTGTGAAGTGTAAGCCATGTATTTAAAACAGTGACTATATAAGAAAATAGTTTAATAGCAAATGTAAATAAATTGATAGTTTGGAGACTTTTTAAAACTTCATGATGGAACTACAGTTGTGCTTCTTTTTTTCTGCATTATGGAAGGGTGAGGACATACCATGAAATTTACCTCTGCTAATTTTATGTTTTAAGTCAATCATACTTTCTCATTGAAGCTAGTGGGAACTCATTTGAGGCCTATTACTCATGTCCATACACAGCTGTAGGATGAGGTCACCAATTCTAAACAGTCTGCATCTTCATTATATACCTGGAAAATTAATGAATTTTTAGGCCATAAATAATTACGTGAACCAAAGACTGGGTGATTAGAAAGTAACAAATTACTCATGGAATAAGTCCTGCTTTCTTTTCTTTCCCATGCTTCAGGCTGGCACTGGATTCCTGAGTTTCAGATTCAAATATAGGCAAAACATCACAACCTGACTTCCAGCCTCACTTAAGTTTACAGGAAAACTGTTATTTGATTTCACCTTTTCTCAAAATCAGGCTTCAGTTCAAGTTCATTTGTAAATCCTGAAAAGCTTGCACGTTGATCTTGAGTTGTCTATCACAGACCTTCCCAGAATGCCACATCCCTTGTCAAGCTCCATTTTCCAGCCCTGGCTGTTCTTCCACATCTCAACCAGGTTGTTTGGAGCTAACTTGTATATTTCTCCTCCATGCTGGAGCCACTTATAGACAACTTCTCTCTTTCACCCCTGGGTTTCAGTGAGCTCCACAGGCATTCACTTACACTGATCACAGTAGGATTAACTTGCAGAGTCTTGTTATATAGTTGTAAATAGCACAGTAGATTGGAAGCTTTGAATACGTTTTTATTAAATCGTATCAGTATTTTCTCTGCAATCTTTTCCACTTTTCATCTGTTGTTCAGTGTATTAGTGTATTAGTGTATGAGTGTACTGATTAATCCAGACCTTACAGTACTAGGTGGGGTGTCAACCAACTCATGCATTGCACAGTTCCATTGCTAGCCACATGTTACTGTTGTTGGAACTCTTTACAGCTATAATTATTGCCCCAAGGAGCTCCATAAGCATCAGAAGCATAGGCTTACAGAAAATTATGATGAAAGAAACATTCCTGTGTAACCCTTTGCTTTTCTATTTATTATTTTACATTATCGCTCCCTTATCTTCTGGTCGCCTTTATATTACATTGAAATGGTACTTGTGAGTAAGGGCGATCTTGCTTATTCTCACCTCCTGAAACCACTTCATGTGTGGGTTTGCACAGTTACTTGTGCCCTCTCTTTCCCACACCAACATGTCAGTACTTTTCTCTTTGCCCACTCCAGTGGGTTGTCCCATAGGAGAGCACCTCTTTCCCAACTCAATGCCCACAGTTTGCCTAACAGGCCTTTAGGGGCATCACTGCTGGGAGTTTAACATGAACACTTTCCTGCTGAGAAGAGAAGAAATGGGCATGTGCTCGACCCTTCAGGTAGGGAAGGAGCCAGGTGTGCATTCCCTTGTATTCTGGAGGGGTGTTGCCAGTGTTAATCCATTACTGTGTTGCCCACTGCAAAACCGTAGGTGTTTTTGGGGACAACTAACTGAGAAGCATCTGATTCCTGGGAACTCAGCAGAGTTTAGGCATGAACTTGAGCCAAACTTCAGAGTCCTAGCAAGGAGTTCAGTAGTTTTGTTCAATATTCATGTTCATAACTGAATTGATGTTAACTTGATACTGCTACTTTTAGTGTGAGAGCCCAAGAATGAGGAGCTTTATCTAAGCAAATTACTTTATCTAAGTTAACTTGTCATGGTCTTGTGCAACCTGGACTAGTTCACATCTCCAGCCCCTTTCCTCTGTGCATTTCTCCAAGACTTTAATCCACTCCCCACCATCTTTTCATCCCAGATCTCCTCATGATACGTCTCGTATGAAGCAGGACTTTTGTGTCACAGGACCTTGACTGTGCTGGTACCCTTGGCATCCCCATGGGGAAGCAGAGGTACTCAGGTGAGTAGTTACAGGTAAGTAACCAAAGCTGTGCCACTTCATGTGGCAAAACTGTCAGGCCTATGGAGACCTACAAAAGCTGAGCTATAGATACTCTTCAGACTGTTTGAGTCTAAAGGCTGCAGAATCATTTTAGAAAATGCTATTTCAGACTTGCATCCAAACCCTGAATCCTACGTGCCTATAGGTAGGTGGATAGGTGAAGACAACTGGGAGTTCTTCCCACCAGCTCCCAAGTGCCAGCTCCAATCCAGAAACAATGTAGATGAGTGACTGCATGCTTTACAGATTTTGCAACTGAAATATCGTGCTGGCTTTGAGCCCGGGCAATGTGAGCACTTGATTCTTCATTTGTGTATCTCAATTTTGATCCCTTTACCACCTTTAAAATAGAGATGAACACTTTCCTATTTCATAGAAATTGTTGTGAGTTAATACTTTCAAGACGCGATCCTTAAATACAAAGGATGTGAAAACAAAATGAATACTGGTTCTGCTCTTTCATTTTCACCTGTTGAACTAAGTAAATATATAAAAATATAAATATGTAGGCACGTACAGAGAAAAAACCAAACAAAACCAATCCACGGATCGGAAAGAAAAGCAAATTTGTAAATGAACTTTTAACTGCTTTAACAAATAAGCTAAGAAATATTTCCCTGGATTACTTTCCGCATTTATACCGACAGCATATAGTTGCCACAGAGACCGGTGTGCGTGAACATGGGCAAACGAAAGGAGGGGAGAGGGAATGCGTCCTCTGAATTTCCAGAGGGATCTGAAATGAATCTCTGGGTTAGCGATGCGGCGGGGCGGCGGCGAAGCCCGAGGACCCCCGGCCGAGCCCCCGGAGGCGCTCAGGGCGGGGGCCGGGCCGGCTCCGCGGGGCTGAGCAGCGCTGCTCCAGCCGGCCGCGGGGAGAGCGGCATTTATAGACACATCCACGAAATATCTATTTAAATCGCAGCCCAGACTGGCGGCACACGGGCCGTGTGCGGCTGTTGCTACTGCTGCCGCCGCCGAGAAGGGAGGAGGGGGCTGGAATTAAATAAGATCACGAAGCGGTTTTAAAAATAGCGTGCGGGCTGCGCGGGGCGGGGCGGGGCGGCGGCAGCGCGGCCCCGGGGCGGCCCGGCCGGGAGTTCCTGGGCGCCTTGTATGGAGCGCGGCCGCCGCAGGGCCCGGCGCCCGCCCCCGCTGCTCGCCCCGACTTTCCCCGCTGCCGGCAGGGAAGGCAGGAGCCGGCAGCGATCTGCCCGTCTCCAACTCTATCCCCTGCTTCCCTCTTCTTCTTTCAGGAGCCGCCACCCCGCCTGCCTCTCTCCTCCTCTTTCTGCTCTGCAATCAGTGGAATAAATCAGGGAAGGACGCGCGCACACACACGCAGAGTAGGATCTGTTACAAAAGTAGCGCTGATGGCGGCCGTTCAGATGAAGCTGGAGCTGCTGCTGGAGTAGCGGAGAGTGGAGTATCTCTCGCTCTCTCTCTCTTTTCTCTGTTTCGACTCTTCCCCCACTCCACCCACAGATCTCCATCGTTTCTCCTCCTCCTCCTCCTCCCCACCCTCGGCCGCGCTCCCGCTTTTCCGCGCATCTCTGGGCAGCGCCTCCTGCGAGGGGGCGGGTGGGGGGAGCGGAGGAGGCTTTAAAGAACCACGGTCCCCCCCGCACCGCCACACACCATAATTGAATTTATTATTATTGCCGTCTCGCCGACTTGGGGAAGGGGAATCGATCTTCGATCAGGAAGATGGCTGCTGGCTGGCTGCTGGTCTTTAGCCTGACACTTTTCCAGTCCCTGGTGATGAACCACTCCTCGGAGGGACCCTTCCCCTCGGCCACCACGTAAGTCCCAGCGGGGTCCGGGGGTCCGGGGCGGGGGCACGGCCGGGGCGGGGGCGCTCCTCGGCTCCAGGGACAGCGACAATACAAAGGGAAATCAAGTTAGACCGGGCGGAAAGTGACGATCGGGGGAAATTGCAGGTTTTCGGTAGCTTTTGCTTCGAGAAGAGTCAGGGTAGATGAAGGTCCCGCCGGGACGGTCGCCGGGAAGGGGAAGCTCCGGTGACGGCCGGCGGCGGGACTTTTGAGGTAAAGGCTTCGCCTGGGAATGCCGCTCCGGAGCGGCTCCCAAATATAACCCCGTCAGGTCATCCTTGGCGAGAAGAAAGTTTCGAGTTACACAGAGTCCGCCCCTTCCTCCCACGGAGGTTATTCCAGCCGGGATGGAGTTTCAACACTGCTTATAGAAAAACCTGAAAACTTTCGCAATTTTATTAAAATCCACACGGCAGGCGGATTGCGATGCCTTTCCGCGGCCGGCGTGGGAAGCGTGTCAGGCTGGGAGCTCCGAGCTCCGGGGCTCGGGGGGTCCCGCCTCAGGGGCTCTCGCACGCCTCAAGCCACACACCCCAGAGCTGTTTTCTTCAGCCTTGGCCCTGCCGATCGCTGCTTCGCTGAGATACCTTGGAGAGAGCGGAAGGATGCTCGCGGTGCACGCAGCTCGCTGCCTTGCCTGGCCCTGAGATAGAAATCTTTAAAGCGCTGCGGAATTATTAGGATGAAAGTGTTGCCCAGAGCAGTGCAAATATCAAATAATAATGATGCAATAAAGGAAGGGCAGAAGGAAGGCAATGCATCATATTGAAGATTCGCCGACAGATAGGAAAAAAAAAATCCTCGGCAAAGCACTATGTTCTTCCTTTTCCTTCTCTCTCACCTCGTTTTCTTCTATATTCTTTTTGTTTGGTTGGTTTTTTGAAGCACTTACCTTAGTCCCCGTATCTGGGTTAAAGCTACCAGTAGGTAACTTTTAAGTGGATGACTCACTTTAATGCATTTTACATAAGAAAAACAGTGCTAATGGTAGTCTTTCCTTATTGTTTAACACTGGGTAGAATTTATTGGTGTCGTTCATCCCGGGCAGAAGGATGCCTTGCAGTAATTACCAGCAATGCATTTTCACCAATTAGTACTGCTGGTAGGTTGTTATAATTGGATTCAGTTCCGAGTATCGGTTCCATTATGAAAGACTCAAAGGGATGCTCTCACTGTTAAATGAAAGGAATACAACGATAAGTGTAGAATAACCACTTAGTATATTCTTACTTGAATAAATACAGCCTTTCATTGTAGGGAGAATTACCTTCTAAAGCATTCTCTGTTGCAGTTTATAAAGGTGTAGAAGCAAGTGTAGCAAAATACAGACCCTTTTAAATTCATTGGTTTTTTTGTGTTTGAGCTCCCGTATTTACAGTTTTTTGAGCTCTGATATTTATTATGGTTTCTCACTGAGCTGATAAGGTTATCATACACAACTAAGTACAATTTATCCTCAATACGGATTTTTCTGTGTTTAAAAGAAAAAGAAAAATGGAAGCCAGTGAAATTAAAAGAATATCATATAAAAAGCGTATATATAATTTCAAAGAGAAGTCCAGATCACTTTTTAACAGAAGAATGTGATATTCTTTTAAAACTGGTTTTGTCTCCCCATCTATTTTTGCTAATTTCCTTCAAAATTTACCTTTATTGGCAGTCATGATAATAGAAATTGACAACAGTGAAACAAATAACTTTAATCATAACTATACCTATGATAAAGTAATTCAGAATACTGTGTTAGTCATCAACATTTCCATGTTCTGCACAATCTACTTGCTGTTGGCTCTCTTTTTTTCCTCATTGTTATTCCATTGAAATATTGCAGAAACAATCTGTAGCGACCTTCGTAGTACTGTTTCCCCTTTGAAATGGAATCAAAGTGCAAGCAAGGCTTCGTTTGTTTAGAAGGCAGCACACAACAGGTTGATGCAGGGAGAGCTGCTTAGCAAAAAGTAATGATGTAACAGGTGAAGGAGAAAACAATTTTTCTATTCTTTTTTAAGACTTGACAGCAGCGTTTCATTTCTTACTAAAAATTACAAATGGGGAAGAACAAAGAGAAGTGACGCAAATACTCTTAATGTAAAAGATATATATTAAGAATATTAAAAATAGGAATAAAAAATGGGAGAGGAGAATAAAGGAAATAAAGGATATGAATAATTGAAGAACTGGAGGATTGCTGATATTATGTGCTTAGCTGCCTGCTTTCTCCCCATTAGTTTCAGTCTCTTTTTTCTTTTAGTGAAAAACTTGGTCTGAGGAAGCAGGATTCCCCAGCTGTTGTGTGAAAAATGTGCATATTCAGGGCTATGGAGTATATGATTTTTTCAACAACTCATTATTGCACAATCACTTTTCCTTCAGTCATCTGTTTCTTCTGCATTAATAAATATTATAAAATGTGCTTTTACTGAAACATTCAGAGGTCCCTATCACCAATATAATAATATAGAAGCATGTAATATTCTTAGCAAGAAATGCTGAAGGTTTATGCAATGTTAGTTTGTTAGAATCTCAGAAATTTGATTAATTTTAATTCTCTCATAAGGCTAAAAGGCCCTGATACATTTACAAAGGAAAATAGAGAATTTCAGGTGCAGGTTTGTGTTGTAGGAAATGGTGGCATTAATTTTTCATTGAAAATCTGAGCAGTTGGTATTGCATTCCTTGCTTCCAGTGTTGAAATATTTCACTGCAAATATTGAAGACTCTTTTACTAAACTATGTAAGTATAGTAGTAATTGTGTCTTGATCTGAGCTATAAGGCTTAGCTGCTGATTGATTCATATTGAATTCCATTTAAATGAATCATATTAATTGTGTCATGTGTTAGGGATCTGTTTGTTGGTATAAGATACCAAGTACTTACTTTTAACATCCCAACTCCAAGCCCTTCAATTACACCTGCAACACAGCAGATACTTTGCTCTTAGATGAGAATATTGTATATAATACTCCTGGCACTATAACCACACTACTGTTATCACAGTATGCAAAACACTTCTTTTTTCTATATATATTTATTTACCATTCACATCTGTACAGATTTCAGAAAAAAACATACTATTAAATATACAAGGTTTGTATGTTTCCTGATAATACTAGCAACGGACTCAGTTTATTTCTGTTCTTTTCTCTATACTGCATCAAGACAGACAGTCTTGAGTTTAAGTATATCTTGTAGTTCCTAAGTATCCTTTTGGCACAGCATGTGTTGATGTTGTTACTGATAGTGAGTAATGTACTACATAAAGATACACATTCTCCTTTCTGATAATAAACCTGTTCGCACTGATTAAAAAAGAAAAAAAAAAAATCTCCAAACTAAGAATATTTTAATTTTTATAAAACTACATATGAAGCTTTTCAAAATCAATGTCACTGTTTCTGTAATTACTACATCACTGTGAATATATCTTAATGTCTTTTCTTTTTATCCCCCCTCTAATCTTCCTCTGTCACTCATTTTTTCTCTTTCCTTTAATATTTTGAAATTTTTTCCTCCTCAGTCACTTGTTCTGTATGTGTGCATTACATTCAATATTATATTCAAGACAGATCTGCCACTTACAGAGATTGGTGTAAAACATTGTTGGATATAAAGATAAAAATAGTATACGTATGAACATATATGTATGCAGACAGGACATTTTTAGGGAAGAAGTTGTGTGTTCTCATTTTTTACTTGCATGAATCATCTTTACTGTTTTGGTGTCATTAGGACAACTCAGGGAAGTCTATATGAGTCATGAATTAGGGCTTGCACAACTGGGACATTCATATTTTTGGCTTCTGCACATGGACCTAACAAGTGTAGGTTGTGCTGAGAGCGTGGCTGGGCTTGGTCTCAGCATCACTTTCTGTATGGCACCAGTGACCAAAGGTAGATAGATGACATTTATGATGTTTTATTTTCATCTATTTCTACTGTCAGACTTAGGAATTTTGATACCTCTCATATGCATAAAATCCCATTTATAGCTTAAAGTCTGTGATAGAAGAATGGCAGTTTAGCTGCTAATGTTAATTAGAAAAGACTGTTGTGTTAATGGATTAAAAAATATCAGGCTCTTTCTCATTTGAAAATTGTTTTCTTCTCAACCTATTTAAAAATACTCACTACTAGGAAAAAAATGAAGCACTGAAGTGTACCTTCATATCAGTGAATTGGAAAGAGAGCCAAAAGATGTAATCTACTTAGAATCAGGGAAGTGCAATATCACCTCTCAGTGTTTTCTCAGCAACACAGTCTAAATGCTGAGCATTATGCAAGGTGCTTAAACCCACTGATATTTTAAAGAGTATTGTTGCAATCCATTCTTCTAGTGGAAACATACTTAGAATAAGTGTGAAACAGCTTGTTGATTCGTGGTGTTTATTTTCATGCTTTGGTGAGATTTTTTGATTGTGTGATAGGTTTTTTTAATTTGTTTTTCTTTTTTTTTTTTAATGTCCCTGTAAATGTGGTGATGATAAATGCAAATTATTTGGATTCACAAAGGTTTGGGTTTTTTTTCTTTTTGTTTTACATATTTTATGATGTAAATTGTGAATGGGCAATTTCTTTGTTTTTTTCCCTCTTAGGTATTTATATTGGAGCCTCAGAATTAATAAATTCTATAGATTTACATTTTATTAAATATGAAAATTCAGCTGAAGACATGAAAATATATATACTAATCATAAAAGATGAAATTTCATTGAAGTAAATCAGCATTATAGAGGTTCTTGCCATCTTTCATTTTGCAGTGATGCTATTTTCAGAACTGCATTGCTCATACCCTGCAAAATGATTTTATCCAAGAATTCAGCTGCTAGAAAGAGAGCTGGAGCTTGGCAGCACATTAGCCTGAAATGTATTCATTGTTAAATAGAAGGCCTGTTGTACAGAACTTAAAAATATTTATCTAGCAGAACATTTTAAATTGATGGAAGCATGGTCAAATTCTTACTGCTCTAATGTTTTATTAACAAAGAAGAAACCCAGACTCTGGTTGCCCACTGGTGACTGACATTGTTGTGCCTTGATCCTTTCTTGTCTTCTGCGAGAATCCCTTATCCAAGGCAGTGTTATCTTCTAGACTTAAACCTCTGTGAGATAGGGATTGCAGTTTAGAAGCATTTTAGTAGAGAAAAATGACTCATTCTCTCTGTTGCTGACCAAAGTAGAAGTAGAATTGAGCCCCAGACTGTTTTGTGCTTCTTGGCAGCAGTACCTGGGCTTTTGATCCCCTATGCTTGAGCTGCATGTTGTGTTTAGAGTGCTCATAAAGACCTTTGTGACAAAAGGTGATATTTTTGGTGGCAGAAAATGTTGTTTCCTAGTGCCTTGTTAACAAATTTGCTTTAATAAAAGGAAAAAAAAAAATACCAGAAAACAACCCTGGAATAAAATTACTGGACCATAGCTGCAATTTGGTAAAGGCAGGCGCCATAATTAGTTTACGTCTTTTTCAAATACTGAATCAAACTTCTTGATGGAAAGAATGACAGCTCAGTGTCCTTAGTGTTCTGGTTAAAAAACATAGCTAACACCTTAAAAATGCACAGAAAATAAGAAGTACAAAATGAGAACTGCATTTTTGCCCCCAGCCCTGGGCAGCACCTGTGTTCCGTCTTGCATCACTCTTAGCCCATTCCTGCATCACCTTTTTCATTCCCCCTACAGCTGCTGCAAGACAGGTATCAATGAATACTTAAATGATTTTCATTTGAGATTACAGCTCTGATTTAGCTCTCTTGCTGAATCTATTAAAGAGCCTGATCCCACTCAACTTTCCTCAGATAGGCATTGGGCAATTCTCTATAATGTAAGATCAGACCAAGAGCTGAGTTTTGCATCAGTTGTGTCATTGCCTACTGTAGCAAATTGGTCATGGCTTTTAGGGGAAATTAATGATTCTCCTTTCCCTCCTGATTTCCAAAAGTAAGGAGCACTGGATTGAATATTGTTTGCAGAATCTGATTTTTATGTTACACAGTACTGTGTAATAGTAGTGCTGCAGGGGCGGCTCACATTTAAGGTGAAAATATGTAACACTGATAGTGAAATTACTGTCAACTGCGCTTCTGCTTCAGTAATGTTCATGGGTTGTATGTTCTCAATTTAGGGCCAGACTGTGCTGCTTGTACCCTGGAATAAAAAAGTCCCATTGATACTCTCAGAAAAATCTGTGCAAGAGTGAAGATTTTCAATATACACTTCAGCACTTTTAATAGCTAAAATTAATGGCATGTGCCTGCAGCTATTCAGCTCAAGAGGGATTTTTCTTTTTCTTCTCCACTGCTTTCAAAACTATTTTTTGACCTACTCTGCTTCTAAGCAAACTCAGTGTTTCACACCTTTCTTCCTTTCCTCCTTCCTTCCAGACTTAGTAAGTTTTCAGGGTGAAATGTAAAATAGACTCTCTTTCACAGCCACCCTGTGACAAGATATGGCTCACTGTTTGAGAATGTTACACTAATGATGGCAGGGAGAGCACCATGGTTTTTGCCTGTGTCCGTCCTTACAGCACCTTTCTCTGCCTGCCAATGACAAACTGATGACAAAGAGTGAATTTCTGTTCTTGTATCATTTTTTCCTATTTATTTACAAAGTTTCTAACAAGTTTATGAAAATGATTGACACTATTTTGCGTCAACAAATCAGCAAGCTTTTGCAGTTAATTACAGTAATTCAAAATCAGACTATTTTTTTTAAATCTGAGTCAGGCCTGAAATAACCATAGAATGTGAATGCAAAGTTGTAATATTGCTGACTATTATTAAAAGTAATTTATTGGATTTTCACCCTCTTTAAATTCCATTCTCATTCCCTCTCATTTGAGAGTTCAGTTGAGTAAGAACTATAGTCTGATTTTGTAACAGATACTCTACATAGTGATTTAAGAATTTTCTTTTTTTGAAATTTCCTTTGTTTCTCCAGGACCATGAATGTTCATCTAGAAACATGGAAAGAAGATGATTTTTAAAAAAAAAAAAATCTACCCTATAGATCATATGAACTATGAATAATTTTTGCACAGCCTTTATTAGATGTAACATGGAAGTGTATATTAGATTAGTGGTCCTTTTTTCAGCATAGCATGCTTCAGTTGAAATCTGTGAGCAAAGTGTCTCAAATGTATTCATTACAATAAAATCTGATACATTTTTGACCTGATTTGAGAAGTAAGAACACAAAGGAGTTGCTGAGCCCACAGTCTAGTTTTTGTAGCAATCAGATGATAAATTATGTGAATTTTTATTCGAAAGAGAAAAGCTAGACTTGATTCATCCAAACAATATTTGGACTGGAATGCTCCTATTTTCCCTGTACAGGTTCCTACTAGACTGGTCTAGAAGCTTAAAATGTTCCCCAGTGATATCTCTCCCACCCTTATTTTTACTAGGATTTTTATTATATTTTGATAGCAGGGACTAAATATTTTTCCAGGTAGGCATAAAAATATGGTTACAAAAGATCTGTGGCGAAGGGTGGTGGTAATACTAAAACCTAAATCAAGTCATGCTGCTGTTACAAATTGTCACTATTAATACTGTGCTGCATTTTTCTTTATACACTAAGGTTGTCTTAAAAAAAAATAAACAGTAAAAGGGAAGTTTTCTTCATTCTTGAAATGAGCATAAATTTGCCACACTAGGTATATGTTGACTCTTCATTAGAAATTCCAGCCTTTTCCATAGGAGGGAACTGAGTTACAGGAGCTGTATTATGGAAATGAAACATTTTGCATTCTGAAATGGATGAATTGTGTTATCAACACTGCAGGAAGAAGGGAAGTAATGATAAAGAGATGACAGGAAGTATGCATTACAAACTTAGTGTTCTTATTATTCCTTCCCTGAGTCTTACAGGTCACTCCTGCACATGTAGATCCAATGTCCCGTGAGACCAGTCAAAATGTTGAGGGACAAGTACAACAGTCCACTTAAAGGCAACTTTTAATTAGTGGTATTCAGATGTGTTCTCAACTAGTGTTGAGAAAAATGGTTTATTTTGTAAATGGCTCAATGAAGCCTGACAGTAATCATTTTCTCCCAGTGTGGATTGGGGTAGTCTGGTAGAAGTCTTGTGGATCCTAAATACTGCCCTGTACTGGGAGGCAATGCTCGTTCCCTGGGGAATCCTCTGCCCTTAAAACTCTGTTTTTTAATCCAGAAGTGTGGCAGTTTCTTATGTGGATGTTAATGCAGAAGTTGCTTTTTTTTTTTTTTTTTTTTTTTGCAGTATGTGGCAGTTTTTTTGCTGTTGGTTTAAGTAGAATAAAATATAATACATAATGTACTGTTCATTGCTAAGTAGACTAGTTTCTTAAGAGCTTATTGAACATCCATTTTTTCTGTTAGCCTCAATTGTAATTTTATTATTTTTACGTATGAGTGTAATGAGTTCTTTAGATTTTTATTTTTTTTTTCAAAGACAGGTCAAAATGAAGAATAATCCATGTGGGGATGGAAACAAGTGTATTGAGCAATGAACCTTCTTGCACCCTCATCTTCTGTTAGAAGAATCCCATGTTAGGTTGATTAGCTGTGTGTATGTTTCTTAATGCAGAAAGTATTTCCTGAGCTGAGACTTTTCTTAGAAATTAATTCAGTGGCAACAATTTTGGAAAAAAAGAAAAAAAAGGAGGCAGTAGACTCTTTATTTAATCACAGATATTATTTTTCCTATGATGTACGTCCTGAATTGTGTGTATCATGGCTGAGGTTTTTATCATTAAATGCCTCTCTTTAGTATTATCTGCCTCACTTTATCTGCCTTGCCTTATTTCTCAAATTTTGTACCTTAGATTTAGATACTAATTTCTCTCATTGAAGTAGGAAACCTCAGTATCTTACCATTTATTTAGTCAGGTGAGAGTTTATTGTCAAGATTCATTTGTTAGCTAATGCCTCTAAAGCCTTCTGTAGTTGAAGAGTGTTGTTAAGCTGTTAAGCCTAATTTATTAAGATGTGTGTTTGCTATATTCCCACTTTACCTCAGAAACTTTCATGACCAATCCTTTCCTGGATGGATGATAGCTCTGGTTTACTGGTTCTCAAAGTGGTTTTTAATAGAATCTTTGTAGAAAAGTTTCCATCATATCTGCTTCTTTTGGTAACTTGTGATTTGGAGACCTGGAAGAAGTTAATCCCCACGATCTGTACTTCTTGGATGTACACAGATTGCAAAACATAAGCTTAACAGCATTTTTAGAAGCTAACAGGAGTCAGCAAAAATCTGCAGACAGTATCGTGAAGAGAAGCCAGTATGTGACTCATGCCTACACCGCGTGCTCATTGCATTCCTTTGCCAGTCGTGCCAATTCCTTTTCCACTGTGGAAAGCACTGGGAGCTGTGGATGGCGGGATTTTCTGAAATTTGTGCTCTGAATATTTCGTACTTGAAAAAGAGACAGTAGTTAGGTACAATACTAGACAAGGGCTTGTGACACGAGTTGGTTAACATGATCTGTTGCTTCTTTTGCAGCTGGTTTTATTCCGTTTCTAAAATGGGAATGACACCCATGTTGTCATCCTGCTTGAATCAATGTGTTTAATAAAGCAAGGCGTCCTGTTTCTATAAGAAAGGTGGTAAGAAAAGTACATAATTTTTTCTGTTTACAGACTTGTAGCAGTGAGATGATCATCAGCAATCACTAATTACCTGACAATCACCAAGACTCCTAGGATTTCAAGCAGGAGTATCATAGTTTTCAATGCAATAATTTTTGTTTGTTACAGACAGTAGCAATAGAAGTGTAGTTCTTACCATTTTTTTTTTGTTATTTACCAAGCCACTTTTTTGCCTTATCATCTTCTTGATTAGATTTTTTTATCTGTTGTGAACATATTTTAGATTATGTGGTATGTGTATAAGCTGGGAGAGAATCACTAATATGTGCAGGAACATATCTTAAGGAGATTTCACTGTAATATACACACGGGGAAAAGGTTTGTGGTAATTGAAGGCAGAATCTGGACTCTTTTGACTGATTAGAAATACATGAGGGATCTGTGCGTGACTAAGAATATGTCTAGGATATACTCTAAATGTCTCTGGAAATGGTCGGGTACCCAATTTCATCCTTCTTTAAACCAGTGTAATTTCAGCATAATGAGTATCAGTTCTGTATCATTTAAATCCTGAGTGTAAGGATGAATCCACATAAAATAAATTCTGATTAAACACATACAGGTTTCATTGCAACAGAATGAGTCATCACTGTCAAGGCCTGATTGTGAAAATTACATAAAATAAAATGTAGTACATGATTGTATTAGGCTTTGCAGAGGGGAATAATAAGATATCCCAAGGAAACCATGTGTGATATCAGATGTGGTCATTTGTCTTCCTTTTAAATGATAAGCTCTGGCACTACTTCATTGTCTGTGCCCCACTGAGCAAGTATGCATGTAAAAAAGAAGTTCTTAATGTGCTGGAGAGCACTGAAAAATGCTACCCCAGATTAGGAAAATACATAGTTTATTAAATAAAATTGTGGAATTGTAAGGAAGAAATACTTTTCTGAAACAGAAAAAGTACTGAAACATCTAGTAATGTGCAGGTTTACTCTTAAGTGGCTTTCACGAATGTACTTTTTTGTAGTTTTGTTTTTGGTTTGTTTTCTTCTTAAGCAGTTAGTTCTAGAGACTAATTTGGAATGGTAGGAATGATAGAAGTAATTTAATTTAACCTCTTATGCACAACCAAGTAATTAATTCATTTTTAGGTATGAACTATTGAGTTTTTGGGTAATTAGAATTAAAGTCAGCAAGAAATTTACAGACAATCTATATATTTGTTTCCAGTGAAGCTGGATTTACTCTGAAAAATATCTGAAAAATTATATTAATGCTTTATGGGGACACAAGTTGAAATTCTGATATCATAGCTGCTTTGCTAATAGGAGCACTTGGCCACTGTCTTAACTTCTATATATGTTCCTTGTATAGATACACTGTCCCAGTCTGCAAAAATGGGATTAAAAGCACCCATCACTTCCTTGCATGGATGGTGAGAGTTTTGCTTAACAAATGACAATAAAGAATATTGAGTGGAATAACAATTTGCTTGCAGGTATATTCCTGATAGCATTTTTTTTCCTTTTGTAAGTCCATTTATTGATAGAATAAAGTACTTTTATGGCCTGCAAGGTAGGCTTGGACAAACATACTCAGATATTCTTGTAGGTATCCATGCTTCTACAAACACTTTATGTAATCATTAGTGATGCTTTCAATGTTACAAATACAGATTAAGCATTGATGGTTGAATATTTTGTTCCATACATCTCATTAACTGGGCCTCTATATCTATATATTAGTGAATAGTAATCTACTCAACAGTTGTCCCATTACTCTCTGTGGGCATAATGTATTTATAGAATAAAATGATGATCAGTATTGTAAAAAATCCTTTAAAAAACTTCTTTAAAAAGTTTTAAGTAAGTTATCTAGTTATAAACACTTGAAAACTAGGAATAGTAAGATAAAAAATTGCCTTAAGCCTAACATTATTTTCCTTATAATATCTTCATTGTGATCCGGTCTTTAGTTACAAAACCAACTGTATTTTTTTCTTCTGGAAACACCTTTCATTGAGAATATTTCTCAAAATGCAACCACACTGTAAGACTGGTGGATTTTATAGATAACAGTGGAAAAGCTGCGAAGGACATATCTTGTCTTTCATAATGTAAAACTAATAATAGTTGCCACTACATGGAGCAAGTACAGGAGCATCTGCCTTTGGGACTTGAAAGTAAAGTATTAGCCAAAGCTATTCTCTGAAGCCAAAAGCTATGATAGAGCTATCCTATTCAAAGAGGTATTTTGAGATGTTTAGATTTTTTTGTATCACTGCGACCTTGTTTCACTGCAGAAAGAGAAAGTGCTGGTTGCTGCCGTGTTTTTTATGTGTGATTTCAATAATTGGTACAGCCTCTCACTGGACAGAAATTATTTTCTAGTTGGAATTTTTTCTGAAAATTAACAAACAAGAAATATCAGCAATATACCACAGAAATACTCGCTGTTCTGTTTACCTACATGGTTGAAAAAAAAAAAAAATCAAACTTCTTTGTGTCTAGCTCTGTATTTCAATTGTGTGGTGATTTTTTGAGCAACCATATCCAAACATATTCCATTTAACAAATTTCAGTACTTTACTTGTTAGATTTCTTGTGTGCCAGATCCAGATTTCCTACACTAGTACTAAAGGATGTGTATTTGGATAGAACTTAAGGCTTTCCGAATGGCCAAAAAGTTAACCTGCAAACCAGGATCATCTGTAATATCACTCAAAGACTGATTAAAATAAAGCAGTTCTTCATTTCTTATAATGAAACCTTCCTACAATGACTGCAAAGTAATAAGTTAAACCATTTCTTTCTTAATAAGAAAAAACAAAAAACAAAGAGAAAAGCCCAACAGAAAACCCCACAAGAGTTGCAGTATTTTAAAGGTGTTTTACTCCAAAGTTCTTAAACAAATATTTGGCAGGTGAGTCTAGGCTGCATGAGGTACACAGTTTTGTTTGTTGTTGTGAAATAGATTTTCTAATTCAACAGTAATTTAGACAGATTCAGTTTGTGGTTTCTTACTATGTAATTTGACACAGACACACACTCTCCCTGCAACATTTCTTTCACCTGGGAAAATTGGATAATGAACTAATGAAGGTTTTCTTGGCTGATAATGCTGTCTGTTTTCAGAGCATAGCAATTACACAATCTTTTTAGCACTCAATATCTATCTAAACAAAATCAATGCAAAAAATAAGGGCTATTTACAGTGAAGTATCATTATTTTACATTGTTTGGGTACTTCTCTGAGAGTCAGAAATGATATTGAAATGATACAGTAAAAAAAAAAATATCAAGAGCTTTAAAGCCAGCAATCTAAAGGCCACCTGATTTATCTCTCAGCTGAAGTAATTCACCACTACCTGTCTCCATCTGTGCAAATGTAATACTTATCACTGCTGTTACATTTTCTTTTTAGAAGAAAAGCTCAATTCTGTGCATCTCAAAGCTAAACTTGATTTGAATTTACAGGGTTTCAAACTTGTAAGTTGGGACTGGCTTAAAGTTCCCAAAGCATTTATTTACAATAACATGAGAGTTTTGTGGTCTTTTTTTTTTGTTCTTAGCCAGTTTCTCCTTCATCAGTGAGTTCTTCAAAGGGGCATAGAGAATTGCTTGTCCAATTGTTTGTGGTATCGTGTGTAAGTGCCGATTTTTGCTATTACATATCACAGCAGAATAAATGTGTGAATTTTTATTGCTATTAAATTATGAAGGCATATTCAGGCTATCAGCTACTTCACAGACTTTAGCCTGCAAGTTAAATTAAGGAAAATTCAGATTAAATATACAAAATGCCTTGATATAACAACTAAGTATCTTGTGGATCCATTCTCTAAAAGCTGACGTGGTGCTTCTGAAATGTTAAGCTTCTAAATTTGTATTGAAATCTGAAAGAGCAAAGCTCTTTTCTGTATTACTTGGGAGCTGGACAGTACTTTTTCCATTTCCCAACTTTTTTATTTTCAACTGGAGTATTTTTTAAAAGGAAAACACTAAAAACCTTAAATTTTTAAGTTCACTTAAAAGGTACAGGTATGGAATGTATAAGTCATAATATGAGATGAAATAAAATATTTCTACTGTAGTCTTTCAGATTTTTTGATCAATTTTTGAATTATCTACTTGATCTGAAGAAAGTACTACTAAATGACACTGAAAAAACATAATCCCTGGAAACCTTTCAGGTCAGTTTGGACTGGGCTCTGTGCAACTTGATCTGCTTAAAGATCTCCCTGCCTATTCCAGGGAGTTGGATTAGATGACCTTTAAAAGTTCCTTCTGACCCAGACTATTCTGTGATTCTATCTGTTTTTACATTATTTCTGAATTCTTCTTTTAGTAGAAGATTTGTGGATTATTTTAGAGGCTTCTATGAAGGTTATCTTTGTTGCCCATCTACTCCAGAGAAGCACTCCAGAGAAGCCAATCTACACAGAGAAACTTTCACTTTTGTCTTGGGTAGTACCTTGTAATGATATTAAACTTGATCTTTTCCTTTTTCATGATGTGGAACAAAGTAATGCTAAAGTTCCATGGAAATGGTCTGGAACCCCTATTTTCTGAGTTGTGGTAAAAAAAAAAATTAAAATACATAGGAATTATGTACAAAATATAATTCATTGCATCATATTTTATATCTCAGGTGCATTTCTGGAACTGTTCTCTAATATGGCTGAATCTGTTGTGTACGATTTGACATGTGTGAATGAAGTGTGCCAGGCTAGGTGACTGAGTTTTCCTGTGTACACATCTCAAACAGCAGCACTGCACACATCATGTACGTGTCTCTGTTCTTATGAACACAATGCTTGAAACCTCCAAACAAAAGGAACAGTCCCTGTATCACTTCAGATTCTGTGTGAGGGAGACTTCTGAGAATGAAGCAGAGATCCTCAGAAAGAAGTTTTTTCAGGGAAACAGCATCCCTAGTAATGATAAAGCAATATATTTTGTGTCTCCTGAGGGTTTTCCCTAATAATACCTGTAGGGGAATAAGCAGTGGCAGGGGTAATGTTATGTATGTGCGCCTCTAACATTACGCGGGACAGACAAATCATTCTATAATTTTTTTTCTTCTAAGAGTTCACTGCAGTTATCAATATAGGAGAGATGTGGCTTAGTACTAAGTATAATGTCTGTCATACATGACTCCATTAGTGACAGGTAGGACAGAGCAGTAGTTTTCTGAATATTTGCTACAATGCTCTTTGTAGTTTGTAAATGTATGTTGTCACCCTTTAGAACTCTATAAAACTTCATAGATGTCTCTCTTAGCATTGTTATGCTGCAGTTGTTTTTGCACGTGAATATTTCTGAACAGTCAGGCTGTGCAACAGATAGGAAGAATATATTTGTAGGACTGGGCACAGCTAATTTTTTAAAGGAGCTACATTATTTTTTAACTAGTATGGACCCATTTTGTCTTCAGAGTGTGATCAGTGGAAATTTTTGTACCTCAGTTTCAATGAAATCTTGATAGCTGTTCAGGCTCACATCCTATGTATGAGTACACTGAGATCCATTGGTTTGGGTGGGAGTTGCATGTTATATGTTGTAATTGTTGATACATGTTTTGCTGTATTTCTCTGTGCTGGCAATGTTATTGAGTCTATGCAGCAGTATCATACTTCCCCAGTATGAAGTATGGGATAACTAGTAGAATACTCTTAACTGCAGAATTACAAAAGATTAAATAACCATCTGCATGACCTCCAAGAAAAAAAACCAAAAAGCACAAAGAAAAGTTTTTCAAAAATATATACCATACTTCAAACCTAAATTTATAAAGTCCTTTTATAAGCAGCTAGTGACTGTGTGACCTTAGATGTATGGCAAGGTTATCTCTGCCTCTGCTAATTGGTCTGCACCACACGTCATTGCCACTCTGCACCATGCCAGGCACCATGATATGCCCTTGCTCTGAATTCTGTTTTCCCCCAAGTATTTAATCATTTAATCCTCTGTCATTTAAAGAATGAGGGAAATGTATGGATGTAGATGGCAAACTTCATGTTGATACTAGCAAAACCATAATTTTTACTCTATACAGTTTGAAACTATTCCTGTGACATTAAGATTCACAGAAATACTGTGTATGTGTGTGAATCATTCACAGATTTCCTCTGTGAGCCTTTAGTTCTTTATTGGGCTGAATGCAAGTTCATTATCTTCCATGTGTTTTTGTATTCATTTGCCTCTTGCCTCTGTGTAATTGAAGTTAATACCTACATAAAAATTAGTAATGTACACTTAGCACTTAAGTGTAACTACTGACTAGTGGTTAAAACAGCTACTAGTGGTAGACAGATAATTAGGATTACTTATGAGAAGTATATCAGAGGTATTTCTGCAATTGCTTCCTATGCTGTGTGTCCAAACTGAATCATCCACATTTAGAAGTATTTAACATTTTTCATGAGGACTGAGCATTTTCTCACACTCACACCCACGTCATTAATTTTTAACAAATAAATATAGATTTCATCTGCTATTGATGGGAAAAAAAAGCTTTTCTGAGAAAATAATAGTTACTGAAGCATAAATTAAGCTTGGCCAGCAATAGATGTAGTTTATTGAACACTGGGGAATACTTAAAGGCCATTTGGCTTCCTTTTTCCAGAAAAGAATGCAGGCTGAATCAGATACTTTTTAAAAGGTTCCCTGGATTGTTATGAGTCAGGGCAGGTGGAGTGACGTTTGGTTTCTTTGTTTAGGAATTGCCATATAGCATTTAGAAAAGGATATATGTGTAAAAATAGCATGATTTTATCTACTTCCCAGCAATGCTATTTCTTTACCCCTAAACTGTATAAGCCCAAGTTTATACAGTTGAGTTGAAAAATTTGAAAGGAGTGGTGCATCTCAGGTGGCACCCATGTGATGAAAGCAAGTTCCTGCTACAGCTGGAAGGATTCTCTTCCATTTGAAATGCAGTACTGTTACTCTGTTAAAACAAAGAAAGGCATCTGAAGCCTTTGCAATAGAATTGTTTTATAAATTGGTTTCATACAGGTATTTAAAGAAACCTACTTGATTTTTCTTCTCTTATGTTCACATACGTATCTATGATTCATCAATTTAGAAAGAAGTGCAGTCAGATTAGCTGAGGAAGAGCATCCTGGATTCAGGCATCTGCCAATCAAAGCTGGATAGCTAACAGCACAGGGATGGATACTTGCTGGAGTCCACTTTGGAATGCAAATATTGCTGCAAAGGCCTCAGGGTTTTGGCTGAGGAGCAGCAGGGAAAGGGATCCACCTGAGGAGCCCAGGTTTGACACAGTTGGATTGCATCCAGCCTGAGTATCACTGTGCCTTCCTGCAGAAGCTGGAGTTGCTGATAACTAATGAGGTCTGTACCCTGTTCAGAGTGCTTGCTGACAGCATGTCACAGAGCAGTGGTGTAATATAAATAATAAGATTTTGCTCTGTTTTCTTTATTGCTCTTTGTTTCTTATATTTTTAGCTTCTTGCAGCAAGAGATGGGTCTCTGGATTGCTTGCTCTGGTGAACACACTTTATTTTTCACTGGCTGTCTCTCTCTGTCTCTTGACAGGTGTAAGGAGGATCCTAAATATAGAAGCCACCCGTCAGTTGGCTTCAGCAATCAGCAAGCACTGATTTAGTATTTCTCTTAACCAGCTAAGCGCCAGAAGGGTGTTTCTTTTAAACATTTATCACTGCAAGCTTTCTTTAAAATTATTTAAAAAACCTGATTCTCTTACATCATGAAGAATACTATTAGCAGTCATTTTTTAGAAATGATGGTTGTCAAGAATGGCTCTTGCAATCTAAAAGAGAAAAATATGCGTTCTAAAGAACTCCCTTGTTTTAGCAGTTTAGTTAATTGTGCAGTACCTCATCAGGGAAAACACTGAGACCAGGTGTAAGTACAGGATCCAATTTGTAGATGAAAACACTTTCAAATATAAGTAGCTTCACACTTTCCTATGAATTTTTCCTTATGAGAAGAAATGTTCTGATTAGCTGGGATTTACTTTGCTATGCACAGAAATTAGGCATGTGGTGAGAAATGGAGGTGTCCTAGTACTGAATATTTATAGTGCTCACTAAAAGTATTTTTAACACAAAGCGATATTTTTTGTTATGTTAATTACTTTATCCTGCAGTTGAGGTCAGCACAAAAATACTAATCCTCAAAAATTAACTGGCCAAATTTAATATATTATCACTGCAAAAAGTTGTAAGTAGAACATTTGAGGGAAAAAAAAGAGCTGCAACACTGCATTAAAGACAGCTTAAACATTTTCTGTTAGTTTGTAGGCAGGCGTCTCAAATTCTTTCTCTTCCTTGTGACCAGTTGCCATTAATATTCATAGAAATTGTTCACAGCCTACAGAGGAGATACTAATTCAGTATCTAATTGTGACAAGTGAGTTGCATGTGATGAAGACCCTTTTTGATACTGATGTGCTTTGATGTTTTGTGTTTTATGATTGTGATACACTTCTATTATTTAATAAAATTCCAATAATTCTAGTGTATTAAACACAGTGTTAAATGTGGATGCAGGAGAAGTCAGTGCCTTTATGTAGCTCAGAAAGGCAGTAGTACTTTTTTGTGATAGTTGTAGTGGTTACATGTGGTCTGTCTGGTTGTGAAAATTCTGTAGCAAAATATAGCATGTGTTTGTTATGCTTATGTAAGGTTTTATATTTGGCAACCAGTGCTCCCTGTATCCAGCCATGAGAAACAACCTATTTCTCTATTTCTTTTTTTACTGTTCTATAAATTGGTATAGTTTATTGGAAGCTTCTGCCATGTCTGGGACATCTGCTTTGGTGGTTGGTGGGATGTGATTCAAATCACAGAAAGAAGTAAGGGGGCTGCTAGGTGAAATAGCAGGACTGGCCCTGGGAAAAGGAAAAATGGTTTAAGATGGAACGTATTTCCAATAAAGGGATGCTTTTTCAGATTCTGCACAAGGGATTCTGGGATAAATCTAACTCTTCTAGTACAGGTAGTCTCAAGCTTTTTAACTGAAAATCCAAACTGCATCCAATGCGCCTTCTGGGTGGAATCTCTTTTACATTTCACAGATCAGAAACTGAACCCACTGAAGCCTGGTAATTTTGCTTATGAGCTTTAGTTTTTGCATCTAAGAAAATCTGATTATTCTTCAGTGTGAACTCATGTAATCTGACTGTGACTTCTCAAAGGAGCAAACCAGAGTTGCCATAAGCTGATCAGGCTCAGAACTGCAACCAGAGCTGTTACAGTTCTAGCTATAACCCACAGTTACATGTGTAGGCAAACATATCTTTGCTTGGTGGTATGAGCCACCAGGTTGGAAGGCAGAACTGCTTCTTTAAAAATACTTGTGCATCTAATACCTAGAAGTTTAATCTCTCCTCAGTCTTCCAAAAATATTTTTCACTGTAGCACTATTTTTTTTTTTTAGCTAGAAGTTTATTCTCTCCTCAGTCCTCCGAATTTATTTTCACTGTAGGATGATGGGTTTTTTTAGCTTGCTAGAGACCTGGCTAGATTCTTTCTGCCTTTGGCACATCATTTAATGAATACGGTGTGAAGAACTTTTCTGGTGAATTTCATCTTGCCAGCTTGGTGTTTACTAGACAGAAAAGGTGGTAGTCTCCTCTCATGAGCATAATCCAACATACAGGAGTGTGTCATGGCTGTATGTCTACGTGGTTCTTCTTTGCCTGTTATCCAGGGCAGAATCCACATACTCTACTTTCACCTTTGTGTTTTCATACTCTAGATACATTTTATAGATAAAATAAAAAATTGAACTGGATGATTTTTCCATTAACCCCCAAGAACATTAAATCAGGTCCATATCAGAATTATGTGAAAATATTTCCACTTTGTACTGTATATCATAAAAAGCAAAAAATAATGCTTGGTCAGGAAAACTCATACTACACACAGCTCCTAGCAAAAGATAAGGAAAAAAAACCCAAACAAACCATTTATTTTGTATGAGTTAGGAAACTGTCTTTCTAATTAAAAAAACCATTTTTAACTACCTATCTTGTCTGTCTTATCTCTCTCTCTCTCTCTCTCTCTCTCTCTCTCTCTGTATTTTGATATTTCTGTCCATATATCTATTTACTGGGATGAAGTTAGAGATAAGAAACGGTGCCTGTAACTGGATTAAGGATCTAAGAGGGTTACAAAGAGGATGTAAGGGTACTTTGTGAGTACAGTGACTAAGTTGCTTGATAAAAATAGACCAACTGGTCATGTTACATGCTTGGTAATGCTGTGCTTTAAGTGCAAATATATGGAACAAAAAGAATCACTGGCATTCTCTAACATTAGGTAGGGATGGTGTGCAGTGCAGATAGTGACATAAATATGTTTGTCGAAATAAAAAGAGGAGGAACTCTAGAAGCAGAGTGGATAATCTGTTATGCTGAGCTAGTTTCTAAAGTGACACTCAGTTTTGTATATACATTTTGGGTACAAGGAAGGTTTTATCTCCCTTTTCTATGCTGGTCATTAGAACCTGGCCAGAGCAGCTGGGGGGATTATGCACAAGCCTCAGTCTTTTTCAGACAGCAGAGGTAAAGATTGGAAGTATAAATCTTGAGAAAAGCACAGTCAGCTATGATTTTCCCACAGAGAGGAGAAGCCCTTCACTGTTTTCAAAACAGACCTGTGACTAACAGCTAGCTGTATAAATAATGGAGATCTTGTATCTTATGTGATACATAAGAATTACCCTCCCAAGCTACATGGCAGTTCCTTAAGCAAACAAAGTGTTTGCTTTTCAAAGGTCAGGATAGTTTTGAAAAGGTTTTCTCTACTCTCATTTAATAGTATTACAAGAATTTACATTTAAGCAATTTCACACCTTCAGGCTGGGGGAATATCAAGTATTTTATTTGTTAGCATGAAAGTAAAATATCTCCTCATTGCTGAATTTTAGTCACTGCTTTTAAAGGTATTGATGAACAAAATCATCCTCTTGTGAGGTGCTATTCCTGTACTTTTGGCAGAGCAGTATTTTGGGTTTGTATCCCATAAAATAGAATTCTTCATGGCAAGAGTTCCATGGAAGAGGCCAAATTCAGTGCTGCCAAAGTAAAAGGTTCAGAAAACAGATGGGCTGGATGACGGTTTTAAGAAGCAAGGGAGAACTGTGATCCTCATGTCTGAGTGCAAACCTACGCTGTGGCAATTACATAGTATCATTTTTTCTGTAATTCCTGGCTTAGGATGTACAGGCGCTCAGAACCCGTAGGTCAGGCATATGCCTCCCATTTTCCTTTCCTTCAGGAAAAAAACCCAACTTTTTAAAACTCATGTTTCTAAATGTATTTCCTTGTTTTGAAGATTGAGACTAGTTTAGCTGTTACGAACATTACTCTTTGGTGAAAAAACCCTACCCTAGATCTCTTCTGACACCTCCCTTTGTTCTTTTTTATAAAGCTATCATTCATACACAAACTTTTTCCATTGCAGGCTAAAACTCAGATACCTCTCCTAAGAAAATTAAAGACTTGGTACTTCAAGAAAACAGGTCTTACAAATTGAAATTATAATCTCTATTAAGAGAAAGCAGCAAACAACTGTGTGCATATAATGTAATTATGTGTGCTTTTTAAAAACAATTTATAGATCCAATATAGTCAGATCCAGTTATAGTCTTCAGTATTTAACTGCAAATTTATTCAGAACATTTACCTCAATCCTATGACAGTGATGTACACGTGCACAGCATTTTTCACCAGATGATGGTCAGAGTGCAGGAGCTACCCAGGTGTCCCTGAGTGTGGCAAAGAGTGGCTGGCTACAGCTCTGCCATCCCTGCTCTCAGGTTCTGGAAAGCCAGTGCCGATCCAACAGCTGTACCAATGTGTCAGTGGTATGGATGGAATCGGCTGCAAAAGGCAGAGCAAGTCTGGTATAAGTTCACAGCTTCCTCCTGTGAATATATGTTCATATAGGCCAGGACATCTCAAATGCAGTGTAAACCATGCTCTCCCCAGCAAAACTTTACAAGAAGAACTACCCTGTCTATTTTTCAGGGAGGACTTAACTAGAAATGCAGGCATGAGTAGTAATTGACACCTGGGTGCCTCTGTCCTGGGGAAACTGCTCAGTGCAGTGTATGGTGCTAAACTGAAGAGTTGACACTCACCTTAAACCACTGATAGCCTTTATACTTATTGCCTTGTTTGCAAACTTCTCTGACTACAACCTCCCATTTCCAGTTCAAGAATTAATCCCTTGGTGGCTGAAACACAGGAGTGGCAAATCCTCAAGTATCATGATCTGATAATGGAAGAGTGCATATGCCAGATTTATCTCTGCATTACAGACACTCCCACCTGTGGCTTGTCTAAACACGTAGGGCTTTATTACATGCCTTGTGACTTCAGGGGTAGGAGGGGGAGGATTAAAGGGACACTTGCTAGGAGAGTTGCCACCTGGCAGTTCAACAGCTTGAGCATCCCAAATTTGCAGTTAGTGTTTCTGAGGAGGTTTGGAAGATCCTACGAATTAATTGTGCTCAAACTAATCTTGGGTTGTTTGACTAAGGAATTTACTATAGAGTTCTAAAACTGCTAAGAACCTAATGATCATAATATAAGTATCTTCTGTAATTCAACTATTTATATGCTTTTTTTCAAATTAAGAAGTCAGATTCTTGAAACTAATTACACAGCAGCACAATGCTTCTTATATATGTCCTTTGTGGAATATTTGTTTGCCCATATGTCATGATGTTACAGTAGGCAACAGACAGTAAATGTATTTCTTCCAGGCTTACAGGCCATGTGAGGACTGCAGGGAAGTACAGCCCTGGCACTCCAGAACTGTGTAGCTCTCAAAGGACACCTGAAAAAGGGTGGCAAGACAGCACAGCTTTGTGTTCACTGCACTTTATACATTAGCTTTTGGTGTTGCACGTTCAGCACTTTAAAGAGGTGTCAAAGATTTTTCTATTCCTAGTTCCAGCAAGAGTCCCAAAGATGATCTCTTCTGGAGCTGTTGATACAGTGTGGCTTAGAGTGAGATGCCAAAACGTAGCACTTCATAAACAGTCACCACGTTTTTAATGGTTTTTATCAGGAGACATTTGCTGCTTGTCAAAATGTCAGTCTGACATCTAGAAGGACTGAAATGCACACTGAGAACAGCGGCATGGGCAGGGCTTCGTCAGCTGTTTCCAACTATGGTTTCTAGCATTAAATTAATACCTACAAAACTATAAATTTTAGTTGCCTCCAGTCCCATTGTAATTCTTAAGTCTTTCAAGAGCAATGTCAGTTCTGGACATGGTGCAAGTGTTGTTGATTTTGCTGGAGAGCAATGCCAGGGCAGCTGTGAGAGTCAAATGCAGTGTTTGACGTGCACGTGGCCACCTCTGAAGGATGGCTGGAGGCATTCCAAAATACTTGCTGGAGGTGTCACTGGCTGTCTCTCTTGATCTTTTCCAGCCTTTTTAATGTGCTTCGTCACCTCTTGTACATGTGAGCTAACTCCAGCTAGCCCAGCTGTGACTCTGTTTCTGCACTACTCTTGCTGTTCTTCTTGATGCTGCTCCCTTCCCCTGCACAAGGAACATAAACCAGGGTGAGAGGGGATGAACCTTGGCTGCGTCCTCAGTGCATTTGTTATGCAACTTAGCCAGTAAAGGGAGCTAGCAGATGAGATTCATTCCTGAAGTAGCATGTGACATACAAAGTTGAATTTCACAGCAATTGCTCTTTCCCAGTTCTGACATTGAGCATTGTGACAGAAAAAGTCATGCACTTCTTTTGTGCTGTAAGGATATATTTATTCTATCTCTGCAAGGAAGGAGTAATGACAACTGAATCTGCTGAGATCCAAGTGCTTCCTCTGTAGCCTCAGACTGGAACTTGATTTCCTCAAGTTTCTCTTCTGAACTGCAAAGACTAAAAATACAGGGATACTAAATTAATTTCTGATTGTAAATCACAAAGATTTTAAAGTAGTGGGCACTATTTAAATGTTTCACAGAATACTGCCTGTATAGATATAAATATTTGTCTTCAATTCTACTACAACCAACATTAAAAAACTCCAACATAAGATATATGATGCAAGCAGTGGGGAAAATTAGTCACTGTGTGATTCAGGTGTTACTAAACATAGAGATTCCCATACAAACTGCCACTTCTTCTCTGAAACCTCTCCTTGTCTTGCAGCAGCTGGAAAGACTAAGCACCTTTTTCTCACAGATAAATAAAAGCAAGAGGAAGCACTCTGCTCCATTTATACTGGAAGGCAGTTGATCATAAAACTAGTGTTCTGGTACCTAGTCCTGGATTTATTCACTCTCAGCTTGTCATCTTCCTCAGGCGTGCAGTGGTCCTGGTAATTCTCCTTGGACTTTGCTGTTGCTGCTAAATTCATGGCAGTTCCTCGTGGATCAAGACTGATAGGTGGCTGTGGAGTCCAGTCAAGAGAATGAGACCTATTTTTTAACAAAATACTGTAAATATAGTGAGATTAATGTCAAACTGTTAAGGAAACAGCTCATCTGATCTGCTTGCAATTTCAGCCTGGATTGAGTAATTAATTTACATATAAAAAGATTTCTTTTGGAAATAAAATCCAATACAAAAAAAAAAAAAAAAGTCAGGAGCATTGTCAAATCAAAATCCCACCTCAGTCTTAACAGATCGGTAGACTAATTGAAGAATTAACCATTACACAGAAACATTCAGATTTTTTGTAGTACAGAATTCAAGACGGTTTTTATACGAATCTGTTGCTATGGTAAAGACTATAAAAATAATGTTTTCATGAATGAGTGAATCATAAATACAACTCAGCTTTTCTGTGTTTTTAAGATGCGTTGTCGTTTTCTGAATTTATAAACTTACCCCAAGGGGCACATTTATCACACAATAATCAGTAAGAGTTTAAAAACAGTATAGATTATAGCTGCATGTCTGACAGTTGTACAGAACAATTTATAAGAAGTGGGGAAAAGAAGGAGAGTAAAGGAAGGAGATGGCACATTATCACAGAAGTCGAGGAATACAAAAGGATTCAGATTTCGTACTTGGAAAATGTTAAAAAATGGTAAAATAGTGTAAAAATACCCCAAAACCTGAAAGAGTATAGGGCCTACAGCAGCAAAACTTTAAAAAAACCCACTTGGTCAAACAGAATCCTGAAAAACAAAATGCAAATTCCAACTCTTTTGATTTTAATGTATGTCTTTAAGACCATAGGTTAATCAAAAAGATGACAACTCAGTTTTCATCAGCCAACCATGTCCCCAACCTCAGAACCTTTGAACTTCATTATCCCTGAGCAGTTGTCAAGCTGTCACCTTTGCATATCCCTGAGGAAGCATAAGCGGAGAGTTAGTTAGTTAGACTTACACAGTCTGTAAATGTGCAGGTCCAGACAGTAGATATTTTAGAGTTCTAAAAGGACAGCCTCTGAATATCTGTGGGAGTGATTGTTATGGTTTAACTCCAGCCAGCAACTGAGCCTCACTCTGCCCTTTGCTGGGGTTGGGGAGGGAATCTGAGGAGTAAAAGTGAGAAAACTCATGGGTTGTGGTAAAGACAGTTTAAAGGGGAAAGCAAAAGCTGTGCACACAAGCAAAGCAAAACAAGGAATTAATTCCCCACTTCCCATGGGCAGGCAGGTGTTCAGCCATGTCCAGGAAAGCAGGGCTCCATCACGTTCAGTGGTCACATGGCAAAACAAATGTCATGACTTCAAACCTCCTTTTTTTCTTCTTTCCCCTTCTTTTTGTGCTGTGCATGAGGCATTTTGGTCTGGGATACCCTGTGGGTCCATCAGAGTCAGCTGTCCCAGCCCTGTCCCCTCCCAAATCCTCTCTGCTGGTGGGGTGAGAAGTTGAAAGAGCCTTGATGCTGTGCAAACACTGCTCAGTAAGAAATTAAATACCTCTGAATTATCAACACTGTTTCTAGCACAACCCCAAAACTCAGCCCCGTACCAGCTACTATGAAAACAACTGACTCCAGTCAATCCAAAACCAAAACAATTTAAGTGTCAGAAGAAATACTTGATATTTTAAGGAAAGGAGAAAAACATAAAAAAACCCAACAATAAAACCCAAACAAAAAATTAGATCACAGGCTGACATAGGGAGATAGCAAATCATTGCTGGAAAAATAAGTAAAAATAGTGTTGGGAATTATTACAGAATATTTCAATTAGCATTATGGAAGTAACCAGAAATACTGTTAAAACAAATATTTTGAATTAAATTTAGTCATTTTTAGCAAAAGAAAATGGAAGAAGGAATTGATAAGAAGATGCATAACAAAAGTCAAAAATCATCCATTTAAACAGTATTTAGGTACCCTGATCGTTCAGACTGTACCAAATGAACAAAGCTGACCTTGCTGCACAGTGTCTTGGAAAGTCTAGAAAAAGATCTGTGCAATGTTCTCATTGTTAATTCATTAAAAATAATCATTTTGAGAGAAGAAGATAGAAGAATATAAAATATTTTTGGGGAGAAGAGCTATTTCGAAACTACTGACAGGTGAAAAAGGGGGCAGCTGATATGAGGTGTATAAGTAGCCACATAACAGGAAACAAACATTCTCTCAGAAAAAAAGAAAAAGTCTCAGGAATGAAACAAAGCATTCAGATAAGCATGTGTACCTTTCCCAAAGTGCCTTTGGGTTTCTATGTTTGAGGTTAGACTTTTGTAAAAGTAACCATTCAGCCAGTTTGGAAATCAGTCTATTTCACCATGTTTAGCATACCTGTGCAGAATAATTACACTCTTAGAAAAGACTTTATCATAAAACATGCAAATTTAGGACATTAAATGTAGACTTGTAGGCACCTTTTATAGTGAATTTGATTTCTCTCTGCAGCTTGTTAGGAAGGATGAGAGTATGAAAGAACTGGAGAAAAGACATGGATCTCTTTATAGATCTAAAAATTGGAGTGTAAGTCTTTGGAAAAGGTTGAAAAAGCTAAGTGTATGTAGTTCACATGAGGGAAGACTGGATTCATGCTTTATAAATAAATACCTTCAAGATAATAATATAAACAGGTTCCCAGAAGAAAGTAGTAAAAATATATCCTTAAACTAAGGAGCAGGGAGGGAGGAGAAATATATTTACAAAAAGGGCTTAGATCATAAGTGAGAATAGAGAGTGGAATAGACAACCACTGGCAAGATTTAATTTCTTAAAGACCTACATATTATAAATGTGTAAAATAAATGCAAAATAAATTAGAGCAACCATCATCATTTTTATTACTGCAATATTTTATTTTACTTATCCCCCATCTGCAAGATCAGAATGATTCCTTGCAATCTGTGGGTGGCACAGGTCCTTTCATCCATGAGAAATGGGGTGCTCTGGTGCCACAGGGATGACATAACTGCAGGCAGGGAACAGAAATATGGCTCATGAATGTGACTTTGTCACATAACATCAGTAATGATAACAAAAATAACATAATTAGCTGGCAGATGATTATTTTCTCCTTGGGCCATGTTTTCCATGTGAGTTCATCGGGGTAAGAGCCAATTGAAGGTGGAGATTTGTGTTGCAGGTATTTCATAACAAAGTCTGTGCTACCATCACAATGACCCTATAATAGTTTTCTTGGAGGATGGAATGAAATTCACTCTGATGTATTTATGGTGTGATGGTGAAGTTCATAATCATATGAACTGAATTTTCTCCTTTCCTGGAGAAATTATAAAGAACCTAAAATACTTCTACCAGCAGGTCTTCAAGACTTGCAGCAGGTAGTATGGTGACCTAGAGCACAGATCAGTGTGGCTGCCTGATTTCACTTTCTGGTTCATGTGATACCTTGCACAGCAATTCCTATAGTCAGCACATGACCCCTCCTCCAGCTCTGGGCTATGTTTCATTAGAGAATTTCCTGACCAGCTGAAGGACATAATTAACTAAGGACTCAGACTCAAAGGATAAGGAGAGCAGTGATTACCCACATGGAGTAGGCATTTTATTTCCATTCAACCTTTTTAAATAAGATCAATTTTTCAAGCCAGTCTTGTGTTGAAGAGGCTGAAAGAGAAGAAGCCAATAATCCGTCCTGATTGTTCTTCTGGCTGTTGGAGCCTGAGCACCACAATACCCCTATTTATCCCTTTTTTTTTATTTCTGTCTTTATTTTATTAGCAGGTTTTCTTTTATCTATCACTGAGCCTTACAGAAGCTGCTTATATATGTCCTTTTCAGAATGATGATACAGGTTCGCACTATTCTCAGAATTATGAAGATCTAACTTGTAAATGTGTCCTGACTTTGATCAAAGGGCTTTATACAAGGCAAGCAATAAATTGCAAGATACAAAACTTTATGTGTTAGACTCTTCAAGAAACAAAAGTTAATTCTGGGAATTAGAAATTGCTGGATCTTCACAGAAAAGACCAAAATGTTTCCCCACAGAAAGCTGAGTAAGTTCCATGTGATGTTGTGCAATTGTAGACAGAAATAAGCAGAAACAATTTGTCTTTTATTTTCTGACAAATTATGAAATTGGTATATTTTGTATAACTGGCGTGGGAGTTAAACTGCTGTGTAATAGGAAGTTGAAAATAATTCCTTTGGTGTTCAAAGAATTTTGGTAAGAATTTCTTTATCTCCAGCTATCCCTCCCAATTCAATTTTCAGGTTTCCTTCCTTAGTGGGAAAAAAAAAAGAAAACCAAAACTAAATGAAAATTGTCAGTCCAAGCTGACACTTGTTTGAAAATAGTAAATAGGGTAAGATAATTTTTTATCAAGCTTCTCAAGAATTTTAAATTGCTCTTTAGATTGATATGTTTTGCTTTACATTGCATGTAGTCAACCATAACAAGGACTGACAGAAAATCAGTGAGGCTGGAAAGGAATAAACACAACTTTGGCAAGAAATTATAAGATTTAAGAACGTGTCAGGGGTTTTTTTTAAATGTTGTTTATAGCTAAGATATTCTATTTTTCATAATTCTTCATTATCTTTAAGGAATAAATATTGTTTGTAAATGAAGGACTTAGAATAAATTTTTAAACCTAATAACTGTTAGAAGTGTCTTTGTGCAAAGATTTTCATGAAATTAGTGTCCAGATATTGCAGATTTTTTAGTGTGCTGATGAATTTTTGTGACATTTTTCCAAACAAACCTGATTTATCACTTCTAGAAAAATTCTTATTTGAAGGCAGAAATGTAATGAGTGATTGCCAATATGCAGTAGAGAGCACATTGCTTTTCTGAATATGATGTGATGAAGATTTGGCTATTTCATGTGACAGAGATACATTCTTCCTGGGAACCACAGCCCTGTTTGTTCCTTGCTGAATCCCTGCTGGTTCCATCGAGCAGCAGAGGTAACTGGGAGGTCTGCATTAACCCCATCAGACCCATACCAGAATGGATGGCACTAGACCTGCAGGGCGTATTCTGATTCTCTCAATAAATAGACTAAGGAGTGAACAGCACTGTCATCTGAATGTCCCTTTGCCTCTAGAAATGGTTTCTCAGGCCACAGGTTACAGGATATTGACAGGGCCAATATTAGAGAGAAGTACTCTCACATCTTCACTGATAAAGAGGCTGCTGGTTTCTGAGCTGGTTGAACTACAGGCCCTTTGGAATTGATGCCAGAAAGACCAAATTAAATGGGTAGAGGTGATGTTCACACTTATTCTCCTGTGACAGGTAAAAACATTGGCACAGGTTCTAGAAAGACAGAAAAAAATCATATTGCTCTTGAAGTTTTATTCTGCACTCAGTATTATTTCAGTCGTGGGGCTCTGGCTTGCCAAGACACTTGAGCGTGCTGCATGGGGGTGAGTGTATGTGCCAGGCAATTTGCTTGAAGGTCATCTTCTTAAATATGGTATTTAATAAAAGTTTTACACCTCTGCTGTAGCATGAGAATTCTCTCTCTGTGGCTGCCTAAAGCCTGAGTATCAACAGGTAGTTTGCAAGCAACATATGGTGAGGTTCCAGTGGAGTAATTTGTTAGCAGAGTATTTATCTTGCTTGAGGTGCAGATTTCTGGCAGACTAGGTTTTGGGTTTTTTTAAACTTTCTTTCTTTTTTCTTTTTTTCTTTCTTTTCTTTATTTTTTTATTTTCTTACTTTGACTCTATTATACTCACCAAGAAAAAAAAAACCACTTACTGGGTTTCTATTTAACATAATGAATGGATAAAATATCCTCAGTAAGCCCAGGCATCACTTTTCAAGGTTGATAATGTTTGTAATAATTAACAAAGCTGTGAGCCTGCAGGCCAAACTCTCATCTAAACTAACCCTTTGCAAGCATTAAGTTTTGTGTGGTTTTAATTTTTTTTCCTAACTGCTTAACATCTGTATTGTTTCTGGTATCTGTTTCTTTTTGTTTTTTGATAGATATCCAAAATCCTCTGCTGAGAGGGTGAAACGATGTGATACAGATGTATTGCCAGAGCTGTTCAGGTATCACCCTGTAAGGACACGGTCTGTCAGCAGGGATTGTGTGCCACGTGCTTGACACATGGCAGTTCTGTTTTGCACCTGAGGTGTGAAAAGCTGACAGAAACATGGGAGTTTTGCATAAATCCGAGGTGTTCCTTAGGCTGTGAGTGTGTGTGTGGGCAAACACAAGCTCACTTTGCTGGAACAGCCCTGGCAGCCAGAGCGTGCAGAGCCCAGGCAGCAGCAGTGCTGGGCTGGCTCATCGGGCATGTGGGGAGGCAGGGCTGACACAGGTTTTGGGGTGGAAATGGCTCTTCAGCCAGCTGGATGCAGAATTTCCCAAGAAAATTCATATTTTTACTGATGACTTGTTGCTGCAGAGATGATCTTCATACTCCCTGTTTTTGTTGTCAGATAGCGTGGTTTATGCTTTCCCACATGTTATTGCAGAAGAAATAATTATTTATGGTAAAATTCAGTATTTCCTGCTGTAGCATGTTGTAGAACCCCAGAACAATATCTGTCCAAATGAGCAAGCTGCTTTTTACTACCAGTGTGTGCCAGGTTCCTACAATCCTTCTTCTCCCAGCTTGTCTCTCATTTATTTCTGTGTCTTATCTTCAAACCCTGTGTAATACTTGGGTCCTTATTCATATAAGTAGTTAGCCTTCCTGTAGCACACCTTATCTGCTTCATTATCTTAATTTGATAATCTTGTAAGATGTCAGTCTTTTTATCAGTACTTCACTGATGTGGAGATTAAGATCCTCATCCTTTTAAGTTCTCCACATGAAAATCAGCTATGGGTTCTCCTCAGTACTAGATGTGGAAGATAATGATAATGCTTAAAATCCCTGCATTGATTTAAAGGACCCTCCTGGCCATGGAATGTCCTTGTTCTTTTCAGGAGGCAAAAAAATAATAATAAATTAAGTTTTGAGGTCCTTCCCTATCTGGCAAAGCTTTATTAGCTGTAATACAAATGTGCAACCTATTCTGGCTTATTGGAGAACTGATATGATTTCTTGCATAGATACAAATTTTATAATAGTGTGTTAGAGATTGCCTTAGCAATATTTTTATAGGTCATTTCATGTGTCCTTCATCACCTTTGTAAAGCTAATTCTTTTGAAGAATATAAGAGCTCTTCCCTTTTCTTCATTAAGCTGGTATAACACAGCTCAAACTTTGCCCCTATATGATTCTTTTGCTTATCAGAATAATCTGTATCTGCATGAGAAAATGCAGGCTGAAACAGCAGCAAAAATCTAGTCACCAGTTTGCACTGCAGATCTCTAGTTCTTGCCATGGAGCTCCTCTTTGCAATGGATTTCTAATGCCTGGAGTGAAACTTGTGTATGGGATAAACAGGAAGTACACAGTGGAATGATGGGTGAATAAATGCCCTGCAGTGTAGAAATTTGGCCATTTTTATTATCTAGTGCAGGGAGGCTGATGCTGCCACTGTCTCTTCTTTGCTCTATTAATTGTAGATTTGGTCTATAGTTCTGTATTGAGTTCCATGTGGGAAGGTGCAAATTATTTTTTTTCTCATTACCTTTTGTGGTTTCCATGCAGATACATGAAGCATCTTATACAGAACAGTTCACAGGATTAAGGACTAAGTTAAGGACAGGGAAATATTAAAATGGATTTTTAATAGTCTAATACAAAAATATTAGATCCTTATTCTCTTGACAGAATGATGTATTGAAAGGTATGTCTCTCTAAATCTCTCTCCCTCTTTCACAGAAATTCATGTGGGTTGCAGCAGTGGTTTGACACACATTAAAAAGTAATAAAGACATGAGTTTTCTGAGTACCTTTTATGAGAGTAGAGAAAAACTCTTCTATTAAAAACAGGGAGTGAGAAATAGTGGAAACTATATCCATTAACTACTCATATTTATTTCTAAGTAATTTCCAGAATAACTGTGCATTTGAGATGTGTAAATATTACATTCTTCTGATACTGCTAAAATGTTTTGGGAATTAATCCTTTGATATATTCATGAATCATTGCGAAATACTACTCTGTAAAGTTGTGTTTATATGTAAAGTGTGTGTATATACAGATACATGCACAGACATATGCAGCCATTTAAAGAACTCAGAGATTTGTTTAAAACTACTGTGAAAATACTAACATTACTTATGTAGTTTCTTTTTTCTACTGAAAGTTAGAAATATTTTATTATTTTTCTGCATATAATTGCATCACATTTAAAAAACTTTGAAAATCAGTTGTAAGAACTATTTTATGGTGTTGTAATGAGCACTTTCTGCTGAATTCTTTTATACATCCAGTGGCCACTGTCCTACAGGAACACTTCAGTGCAAATATTCATCACTATAATTTATCCTAAAGCACACAGTATTGAAAAAAAGAGTTTATCAAATTCTCCAAAAGAATTTTACACAGAAGTAGAAATTGCTGTTGCTTGGTTTTTTCCAGCATGTCAAGCTCCATATTATGAATGCTTTACTTCATGAAGTAAAGTGTTCATTCTGTTGCAAAGAATTCTGGTTGCTTACTGCTAACACCCAAAGACTATGTTGAACATTTTGGGTATGTGCTGTGATTTTCCTTGAGGCACTTCCTTATTTAGTGATGCAATTTGAATGTGTAGCATTAGTTAGAGTGGCTTTTTACTTAAAGTAATTGATTATATAGAGTCATGAAATAATCATGAGAAGGCAGTAGATAGCCAATAAAAGTGGACACTCAGTGAAAGTATTTTATAGCTTTCCATCTTTTGTAAACAAAGCTATGTGAAAAAAGCACAGGCAGCAGAGAAATTTTATGTTGCTTTCAACAACATTTTTGTGTTTCTCTACTACGAGGTTTGAGGTTTGGTTTTTTTTGTTTGTTTGTTTTGTTTTTTGAGGTTTTTTTTTTGTTTTTTTTAAATCTTCCTCCTTTCACTTTGTTTAAAGAATTTTTAGGGAGAATGAAAATGGTTAGGTTTTTCCTGGAGCACGTGTGTAAGTTCACTTTAACATTTTCAAAATTATTTTTTTAAAAAGTAAAAATAACTTACTGAAAAACATACTGGTAACACCTTTTTTCTCTCTTTAGATAGGCTTCAGTGAGTGCAGTGAAAGAATCCTATAATTTAAGCCCTTAAACAGTGGAATTATTTGCAGTGAGATTTTTACTGGATTGGTAGAATTTGGCTGAAAGGAACCTGTCATATCAACCATTTTTCCTTCGATTAAGGCCAAGAGTGTTAAAAAATACAAAGTCTCCCATATGTGTGTCTCCTAAGTAATGGGAACTTCAGTGTGTGGCTGATTAAGCAGTTAAACTATTGAGTACACAGTGCATTGTCACAGAAATGACTTTCAAAGGATTAACAGAAGTCCACACAAACCACCTTTAGCAGATGTGAGGACCAAGAGACACCTCAGCAGGAATATAAGAGCACATAGCACAAATGAAACTCATGCTGTTTGCTGTTAATGGAGCTTGGGAGTGTGTTTAGCATTTGGCTAAACCAATGAACTAAGTGGTACCTGTATGATAAAAGCTGAGAAATGTTGGAAGAGGGCATGAGCCAATGCATGAGGAACTTCATAATTTTGTGTAAAATAGAGCCATAGTTTGGATTATTTAGATGAGGGTAAAAGACAGCTGACCTCAGCACTTCTTCACTTTTTAGGCTTTCTGGCATGGTGCCATAAATTAAAAAAAGCACTTTTCTATCTGAGAAATTAAGTATTTAATTTTCTGTGTAAGGACTGTGTAAGTAGTGGCATTTCCCTAGAGGAGGTGTGAGTAGGCATATCTCTGGAAGAATTAGCTGGGACCTCTACAAGAGATCCTTTGACCTGGAGTGCCTGAAGGTGGCATGGGGAAATAAGAGAACTCTGTCTGAGTTGTCCTGTGCTTGTGGGAGAGGCAAGCTTGCAAAGGAGCATGGAGCATCTTGTTTTATCCATAATCAGATAGCTTTAGATAGAAATAATAATTATCATTTATAGCCCCAGCCAAAGCAATTTGTTGGCTTTCCTTTTGAAATTTTAAATGTCTTGTTGGTTAATGTCAGTTTTTCACAGTGGAATAGTAGGACTTGGCTTTTGGTATTGCCATGTCACACTTACTGTGAAAGTTGTTGAACGAAACTTATACCAGAGTAAATGTACTGCAAAATAATGTAGCATAGGATAACTCTTTTACTGCATCAGCTGAGTGCTCATTTGAGAGATGCAACTGCTCTGAATGGCTTTGCTTGCTTCTTTGCTCTGAATATCATGGGGTTGGAGATGTGAGAGGTTTGCAGAACTAAGGTATTTCTGCTCCCACTTATTTGCCCAACAGTCTAGTGAAGCCATGAGCAGGATGGTGATTCTTTTCATGGTTCTGCCATGATTTCCTTTATGATTTGGCAGCTCAGTTGTAATTTGTTTAGCCTTTCAGGAAATACCTATTTGGAGCTTGTAGTGTTGACAAAAGGCCAATAAGCATAACAAAGAGGGTGGTCCCTTTCACTTGTCCAGATGACTGATAACAAATAAAAGGTCGACTTCACATTTCATAGGTCATTTACTTTTTTCTTGTGGGAACAAAGTCAATCTGTCCACTTTCCCTCCTTGAGACCACTACCAATGGACTGTGTGAATGATGATGTGACTACTTGTGCTAACATGCTTTTTGGATTGGCATTTGAAAGGACATAGCAAAAGTCAATTGTCAGAGGCGTAAATGTGCATTTGCTAAACGTTCAATAGTTTTAGGTGGAGCAAGAGACAACTTCAGGGTAACCCATTAGAAGTGCAGAGGAGAGAATACTGCAATCTCATTATAACAGTGAATAGTGACAGGTTTCATAGTTTGCTAGTCCAGAACATGCTTACTTGATTATTTTGTATCTAGCTTTGTCAAGGATATGGTAACTGAGCTGCCAATACCTTGCTTGCATAGGAAAGCCGATAGCCATCAGATACTTTTACAGCACATTTTCAATATCTCATTGTTGTATACTGTAAAAAAAGTGTGTATACAGAAACCCTTTGTATTGCAATATTAAAGTTTGTATACATGGACCTTTCTTCTCAGCTAACTTAAGGTGCAGATACACAAATATGGCACCGTCTCTCAGAACTTTATTACTTTTGTGCTGAAATCTATTTCTCTTTTCTTTGGCCTTTTCATGTTTTGCCTCCATTTATTTTATCAATAGCTGCTATTAACTGTCTCAATAAAAGATTTCTACGGTGTTGAAGAACATGATAATAGACCTGTATTTTGTGTGCAGTAATGCTTCTCTCGATGTCTGACAGTAGTGCTGCTTCTGTATTAGAAATGATGAGAAGCTAGTGTTTTATGATGAGTTTTTATCTTAAACCATGGTTTATAAATGTCTGATTTTGTTGTTGCAATGTGAAAGTAATTTATTGTGAGAAACAGGAAAACTGTAAAAGATTTATACATAATTAGGACTTTAACTTGACTAGAAATGGCAACATTTTTCTCCCCAAATGCTCTTCTGTGAAAGATTTCTCCTTTTTAGCTTTGAGGACATACAGTAGCCTACATAAATCAAAGTATTAAGTTGATGAAATATTAAACACAAATTCTAAACTTTCATTAAAGTGGTCTGTTACCTTTGTAATACTGAAAGCTATCTCATTCTTCTTATCTAAAGTATCATCAGTTGTACTGCAGGCAACAGATCTCACATAGCACTGCACTCTCTATTCTAAATGAAAAGAGGTTATGTTTCAGTGACATGCTTAGAAACGGGAATAAATTGATAAAATTTTGATTGTGCTACTTTGTTTTGTGCTGAGGACCTTTTAAACATCAGCTGATCTCAGAATGCTTTCAGGATAGTGTTCTGCAATCATGATTGCTAGTAGACAGAAAGGACGTGCTAATTCTGCAAATGGAGGCCGATCAGATATCTGTTTACCCTCTTCTGTAGCCACACAGATCAGGTGGTTGTGGATGTGGCAGACTGGCCTGTTCTCAAACTCTCACTTGAATTTGAGAGGGGGGATTTTGCTGAGTGATGCAGATTGACAATTTAGTGCAGGAATGGGTTTTTGTGCAAACAACCATGAGGATTTAGACTCTTGTGAAAGCTCCTGTACTATGCACCCCGATACAATCCTGAGGCACAGCTCAGAAAGCCTAGGTCAGGCAGTCAGCTTTTACCCACACAATGGCAAGAGGCAGAAACTTCTAAATATGAAACTTAGAAAACCTACAGCAAGAATCTAAAGTAGATCACACAAATGTCCCTTCAGTTGTTAGTGTAATGGAGATTGGGCACACAGATTCCTTAGACACTGAAAAACATCTCAATCTTGTACTAGGAAAGCACAAGAGAGATGTTATCTGTGTCGCTCTAAGCACTGTGTAGTTACATTACAGATACAGCCTCTATCTATAATCATGTAACAGAGAACTAAAGGTGTATCAGTCAAACAGACCACTCAGTTCTTGCTGGATTAACATACCTTGTCTGCACACAAAGCACCTGCCTGTTACTGCTGCTTAACTTTCAGACAGTAAAATCACTGGGAGAGTTGTGTGCTTTTAGTAGCTCCTGAAGCTGGGCTAATACTTAAAGGGCCGTTGTCATGTCTGTCAAATAACTCAGTTAAAGTCAAGGTAAAATAAAAACATTCTGAATATTACCTATAAACATAAATACATTTCAAACCCTTTGAATCTGAGGCCTGATTGATGATTTCTGTGCAATCTAACTAGAATCTTTGGCAAAATTTAGCTAATTGGGTTACTGCTTGGTTGCAGGCAGTTTTATTGGAGTTACACATGTTGTGTAAGGTTTTCAGGTACTATGAAGTCATAAAAAGTACTTCTTTGTGAGAGAGTGTTTTGAAATAAGCAAGTGGCACATGCCTTACCATGCTGTGAATTTTATTTTAATATGCATGTAAATGGAAGAGGTAAGAAAGAAGCCTAACCTGTCAGATGCAGGGAAAAGTAAAAAGAAAATTATGAGAAATATACTTACAGAAAAGGTTACTGTACAGATTGTGACACTGTGAATGAGTATCTGGCAAAGATATGGATGGCTCTGCTGTTTTCAGAGCTATCTTCATGGTGAACACAGTTGTAGAAAAATTTTTGCCTTCCCTCCCATCTGGAGAATGTTACATATTCAGAGTTCTTGAGACATTCAGTGTATCCTGGAATCTTGTATGTTGTCACAACAAAATTGTATTACAGTCCTGACAATGAAGAGAAATACAGAAACTGCTCCTAGCTTAAAAGATTCCTTCATCTTCCTCTAATGATATTGACAGCTTTTGCACTAAGCAGTTTGGAAACTGCCTTGGTAGCATTTTAAAAATAAAATAAAATAGAAAAGTTGAAATGCACTCATTCACAGAGGTTAATCTAAATTAAGCAATTCAATCTTTTAGTTTGTGCTTTTGTGATACAAGAGCTGTCCCTTCATTCCCACTTTTTGTCCCTGACATCTATTATTCCCTTCTACTTACTGGCACCCAGCCAGGCCTAAACAAATGCAGCGTGACCCCCCAGAGTTGACATTTTCCCTTCTTGTCAAGCTATTTCTTACTTCATTCTTTTCTGTTGCCTGAATA
>CM031879.1:8032229-8091650 GCA_018697195.1 Certhia americana
AATGAATTCAGTACTTTCCTAGAGCAGCATCAGTGAATCTGTAATTGATTACTAAATTGTTGGTAGTGCACTTCCTTCAGATCAGCTAACACCACTGTTCTGGATTCACACTTTTCTTAATCAAATACTGTTTTCGACTCTGAAATTTAAAATCCCAGTGCTTATATGGGGAACTGGAAACAGAGAACAAGGTGCTGGAAAAGAAAAAGTAAAGCATCTTCCTGACATGTCTGTGTTGCGTAACACAAAAGGACATTACTTTAGCAGTTGACTTTTTTCCTTTGCTCTGTGTAGTGACTGCTAGAGATACTGATTTAATCAAACATGCAAGCGCAGTGATTGTGAACCAGATCGTTGTGAAGCAAACAAATGTTTCACAGTAAATTGCCAAGGGATACCAGCTATTCCGCTCTGGTTTTGCTCAAATAGATTGTCTTTTAAGCAGCTGCCTCATGAAAAGCCTTTGTTATGTATGGACCTTTAATCAAAATGTCACTAAATCCTGCATTCTGGGATGCTTCATTTGAAACACATCCAATGCTCTTATTTGTTAAATTGTCCAGTGTCAAATCCAGCCACCATTATCCCTAGTAAGCAAAGATGGATGAGGGAATGACAAAAAGCTTGTGTCACAGCTGAGATCAGTTGTGTGTGTGTGATGTCTTGATCTGTTTGTACAACCCTCTTGGGGACCATCGGGCAATTAAGTTCACCCATTTCAAACACAGCCTTTTCTGTACACTCTGATTTGATAGGAGAATGGGCAATTCCCAGTAATGACTACTACATCAATTATATTGCATTGTATTGATGCTTAATCAGAGAATTTGTTGAAACTGGGGAAGGGGACAACTGGAAGAGGGGAGGGTTGGCGTCCAAGTAAATGTCAGAGACCTTTCCTTAATAGCCTGTCTTTTTAATGTGCATTGAATGCACTGACAAGCACTGTGGCCTCCTGACCTTCAAGCATTTACCCCAGCCTGAGAAAGGAGAGCGAAGCTGCTTTGAGAAGGAATTGTTTTAGAGCTGAATTACATTTAGTGTCATTCTTGTTCAGCTTTACTGTGAAGTGACCCTTACAGCCCTTTAGCCCCGTGTGCACAGTTGGAAACCATTTCTGTGCCTGAGCTTTCTGAATCAAATGCTTGCAGTCTCTTCAAACAGCCTTTCAAAAGTGAAATCCAAACATCATGAACGTGAACTCGTAGTTTTCAAAGGTTTATGTAAGTAATCTGTGAGCTTTCTATAGGAGTTCTTTAAAGGAAAGAGCATGAAGCTAAGGATTTCATATTGCTCAAATAATGACATTAAACACTCTCCTTCAATCTCCAGTTTCTTCAGATTTAAGAAAAGTACTACAAATCACAAATAGAGGATTACAACAGAAATATAAAACCTGCACAGTTGTTTATGACTGAACTGGCCTGCAACACCTGACACCAGACATTTCTAAAAGTTAATTTTCTAAAGTGGAAGATTGAAATATGGTTTTGGTTTCTTCTGGTTCTTTACAGGGTAATTTGATTGAAATTTTCTGTTAGTTTACACTACGCTAGCACTTCTGATACACAGCTGCTCTGTCTAACACCCTGGAAAAACAACCATGGGTTTAATTCATCTGAGGTTCTCCTCCACCAGCCTGTGCAGACATTGTCCTTGTCCTGTGATCAGGAGTCCTGACCTTCTGTTTTCAAGACAGCAAAATTCAGTGTGTGTTGTGAGGGGGAACACACTGACAGCCTCTTGAACAAGAGGAAAAACATGCATTGCTTATTTCTCATATACTATTATCCTTTTCACACAGCCATTAATATGCATCTGCATCCCAGGAACAACGACATGCCAGCTGTGCCTTTAGCAAAAACTCCGTGTAATTCAGTGTGACTTTGTGAAATGGAAAGAATTTAAAGACAGCGTGGCTATGCTGATTTTGATGTTAATTTCTGTAGGAATTTAGTATTCCATGCCATTCTTTTGCCTGTGCAATAATCTCTGCTTTGCATCTTCTGTCATGATATTTTACTTCTTGTTTTAAATGGCAGCACTGAGTGCAGATTGTGCGTATCTTTCAGAATATGGAGTCAATTTAAGTCTTTCCAAAAAAAAAGTCTCTTCATTACTCTAAATGCTATTACTACACATGCCACAGCAGTGGCACATTAGGGTTGTGACAGCTTTGCACATGGGAAGTCAGGCTTTGAAAGAAAGAATATATTTGCAAAGAAAACAGCTGATTAATTTGGATGTGCAGCTTTCAAGTAATATGCCTTGGAGTACAACAAAAATTTTTAAAAATATTTAAAAATTTAAAAGAATATTATAAGTTAGAAGAAGAGTAGCTTTACATTGGTAGTGTAATTTGGAGTCAGGTGGGGTTTTTTTCTTAGACTATGTAGGTTTATTCTAAGGTGACATTCTGATATCTGATGTAATAGATGTTTTATTTATGAACCTTGACATTATTAAACGAGGGGGAGAAACACCACAGAAAAATGCATTTGAAAGAAGGTTATAAAATTTGAAGCTTGGTAGCAAACAGCTCATAGTTGTGTAAAAAAAACCAAACCCTACACTTTTTTTATCAACCTTTGTTCCTTTTTTAAGTGCTTAAATGATCATAGTACATTCTTGGTATGAATTTCATGTTTAATAACTGCTATACATAACGTATCTTTTTAGTAATTTCAATAATTTCGTATAAATTTGTGTTTGGAAGAAAGATTCTCCATGTGCAATCATGGCCTATCTTTCAGAGCACATAAAGCTGCTTGTCTTTAAGCATTCCTCAGTTTTTACTTTTAGGTTTTATGTTTAGGCAAGTGGCTCAGAAACTCGGAAAAGATTGACTTGCTGTCCAGGATCTGAGTGCAGCCTCACAGTTCTGCTGTGTACTTCAATCTTTTATTAAGGTGACTTGCACAGAGGGAATTACTCACCTGCTCCTGTACCTGGCTGCATGAAAGCACAAGATGGGTACTTCAGGGTTTTGCTGGTGCCAGTGTCAGTCCCTTGTGTTGGACTGCTGCTACAGCCAAAACCTACATCAGACAATCAGATAAAAATAGAGGAATGAGTAACTCAGCTCCCTGATGATGCTGGCATTGCCTTAGTTGCACTTCCCTAATATATTCTATGAGAGGCAAAGTACTTTAGTACTGTTTTTTCCCACTAAATCCCCCCCCCCCGCCAAATTTAAAAAAAACAAACAAACTTGAATTTTGATAAGGGTGCTGATTTATAGCTCAATTCCCTGAAAGTCAGTGAGAAACACTGATTGAAGGCTCAATCCATATGTTGCATCAAGGGAAGCTTTGCTGTTCAGTTCCTCAGAAGTATAGGGGATGACATAATGAGGTGAACATGGGGTCATTTCTCTCAAAGCTTATCTTGGCATTCCTATAAGTATAACTTCAACCAAAACAGCAGATCAAACTAACTGCATGCTTTAAGGAGATAAATGTAAGTGTCTTATTGTGGTGGCCTGTACAATTTATTCAATATGAAGAACAGATAACTCCAGTCCATATGTGCAGATTCTGCATTAAATATGTGTGAAAACAAGATACTGAAGTGGTTAGGGCATAAATTGGGTGGCTTAGATTAAATACTCACTCAGTTGAATTGGTGCACGTACATGATTATGAATGTATTCCTGGTTTGAATGAATCTCATTTTTTCCCTTTAATCTCTTCTTTACTGATATCCAGTGTATCATATTTTAATATCCTTATTTTTTTTCTGGTGTTAAAATGTAATGCTTATTAGTGTGGGGAAGAAGTAATTTCAATATAAATTATGGTTAAAGTATGAATGTGATATGTTAAACACAACTGATAAAGTAATTGTTTGCCTGAAATGTCTTAGCAAAATTGTGCTGTTAAGCACTTTGTAAAATTCCATTACAACTAAGATTTATTTTTCAATCATTTTTTAAGACATGCTTTTTTATTCTCCAAAGGCATTATGCTATTAACAGATTTGCCGTAAAATACAGAACCATCAAAAATAGCAGCATTTAGATCTTAATTTGCATAAGGACTAGCTTCTAATCCAGGTTCCATTGTTGAAGTACCGGAATAACTGCAGTGATGTATGTGAGATTCAGTTTCAATCTTCTTACCACATCACATGTATAATTTTTGTGGAGTATCTGTGTTTTTACTGGAGAAATTTAACCGAGATCAGATTGCATTAGAGACTGTCCAGTTGCTTTGGACACTCTTTAAATACTAGTTTTCAGAGGTGAAGCAGAGAGATGATGAGAGGCATATTATCTGCTCTTTTAGGGGATCTCTGGTGGGTGCAAATACATGCAGCTCTCTCCATCAGTGCCTGTTCCTCTGTGAGCTCTGTATCCTTTGCCATATGTTAGACCATTGCAATTTAAACAAAGTGATTGCTTTTAATCTGGTACAGGTTAGAAACAAGTCAGGAGTCTTCATTCTGAATTTATATTTCAATGTCACAAAAGTGGTAACTAGATATGAAAAGTTTGATTGCTTTTTCAATGCTAAGCAATAAGTGGTACTACATGTATATCTTATTGTAGAAGTCTTTAATGAAACATATCTGAGCTCTACTGGCAGTCATTTGAGCTGAAAATTTGTTATGTCTTCTCTGTTGAACTGTTTTAGCAGTATAATAATTGATAATTAAAACATAATCATTTTTAAGGAGTCCTTCTTACAGTTTATAGCAGTTTTACAGCTGTGTCAGGCTTGCATTAAAGATTGAGCTTAAATTATTAAATGATATTTTGTGCAACTGTAATTTTCATGAGAGGATATTTTTCTTGTTATTTGCTAGGAAGCTTTAGACTGCAAAAGAACACTTTTGGCAAAGTAAAGGGAAATATTTGCGAAGCAGAAACTATAATTATGAACATGTGTAGTTAAACACCTCTTAGGCACTTGGCTCATACTGAACAAGATTATAGAATAATAGGACCATGGTCTTTAATGTGGACACCATATTGAAGGAATTACTTGATCACTTTTGTTTAACATCTGGATGCTTTGAAGAATCTGCTACACACTTGTTAAAATGTAAAGTGAAGTTACAGATGAAGAGTTGAAATATGAGGAGAGGTTGTTTCTGTGAGAGTGAGCAGCAGTCAGTAGGTCTCTCCCAGCCTCTGGATCAGAGGAGGCTCTTCTCAGGTCCGTCTGTGAAGTCTTCTAATGGAGGTATTTAGGCAAGGTTTTGTTGGAAGGTGAGAGCAGAACAGCCATTCAGGCTGTGCTCCAGAAGAGATGTTGGGGTAAAGGAGATAGTTTGGCCTGGAAGTCCTGTATGAGAATGGGGAGAAAGTTTCTGCTTCTCTGGGCAATGGGGCAAAGGCTAAGCCATTCATGGTGCCATTCACAGTTGACCATTTCCATCCTGGAACCTGCCACTGGGATTCAGTATTCTTGTCAAAGCATTTTTTGTCTCAAAAAAAAGTACATAGAAAAGGGTACGTGACAAAAGTACCCGTTGCCTGCCATGAACAATTTACTTTCTCATGGAAGTCAGTAGTGGAATTTAAATATCCTGAGCTGGTGGCCCAGTCAAAGGGCCATTCCTTCTCCTCCTCTCTGTACCAATGCTGCATCTCTGGATTCCTTGTTCCCAATTTATCTGTGGTACAGGGGGAAAGAATAGTTGGTAGAGCATTCATGACTATTCGTGAATGTTCCTGAGAACTTGTTCTGTGAAGACTGTGGTGGAGATGAACTATGTTCATATGGAGAAGGAGTGTTTGGGGGGAAAAAGTGGAGAAATGTTACACTTTCAGTGACTGGATGGCCTAACCGTGTAAATTAAAAGCTTAAAACTTCCAAGTCTGAACATTAGGATGCCTGCTACTAAGAATCAAATGTATCCTGAAGAAATTTCCATCTACATTGACATTTTCTGCCTACAGAATGACAGATATGACAGAGAAACTTCGTCTTCTTCCCAAATGCTTCCATTTGAGAAATGTAAAATAACTATTCCAAGCAAGGGCTTTACACTTTGAAAACAGGAAAAAACAAAAAGGGCCATCTGGCCTTGACCATTGGGGCTATCTTACCTCTTGAAGGTCCTTGCAGACTACATGTCCAGCATCTTGTCACATTTAGGAAGATAAGATGGTCAAAGAGGGCAAAGAAACAAAGTACTAATTTTTCTTCTTGCCAACAAAGGAAATACCTTTGCTTGTGGAGCAGAAGATGCAAAAGATTTTGTGCATCCATTTTTATGCACAGAAATCATGCAGCTTCTATATTTCCCTCTCTCAGTACAGCCAAATGCCATTAATTAATCTTTAGTTTTTTTATACGAGACATTTATACAAAATTGTGTGATATATTTTTAACAGATTGTTAGCACTTGATATATATTCCTGTATCATTATTGCATTGGAATAAAAGGGGGGGTCTTCAGCACTTGCAGAACACATCACTTTTCACTTGTATTTCTGATTCTTTACCTTCATTTCAAACTGTTATTTACTGTGTGCAGTACTTATACTTTATAGTTACAAGTGCCTTCAAATAGTGCATTAGCAATTTTTTAAACAACAGAAAAAGGAGAATTAGAGGATTGTACACCACCCAAGGTGTTTCTAGCCATAGAAGTCATAGAATGAGATGAGCTTATCTTTGGAAGATGAAATTGAATCCCCTCTGTGGAATCTAACTGGGATTGCAAACCCTGTAGTAAGATCTGGAAAACTCACAAAACCTTAGATAGACTATTTTGTCTTCATGTGTTTTTATGTCACATCTAAATTATAAAACATTCTGTTATTCATCTTCTGGCTGTGGAGACAGTGGACTTTTGAGAGGTTGATCTTATAACAATGGGATTTTAGTGATCTTTGCATCAGTTTCTTCATATCCAGCCCCTTTTATTCTGTTTTAGAATTCAGTGGGATTTTGAGACATTCCAAAAATTTCTTCAGTATTTCACAAAACTTGCCTTTATTTCTTCTTCAAATGTCTGGTTGTCTATAAAGCTATTCATTTGTCCCCATATGTGAAAGATGATTGCTGTCAAGTCATGAAAAAAAAAAAAAATGTAGTGGTACTTAAAATTGCTAGTTGTGCAGTGAGAGGTGTAAATGCAACAACATGGGTAATTTCTAGGTAGAAGGTTAGTAATTCTTTTGAACTTCCATTCACATGTCTTCTACAAATTATGATAAGAATATCTATTTGCCCTTTGGTGTTGCCTAAGAGTGAACAAAGAATGGTTGTGAAGACTGCTGCTATGTCAGTTTTGTAACCTTTTCCCCCTCCTTCACTAACAGCAAATATTCTAAATATTATCTAAACCTGGAAGTGAAGGTTATTTCTGAGTAAGAAAATAAAGTGGGGTTAGCCGGACAAAATATATCAAGGCTTACTCTCTCAGTTTCCAAAACTAATCTCATTTATCTTCATTTTCTGAACACCACTTTTCAATTGAATCAGGAGCAGTGTGTTATGGTTTTGGGTTTTTTTTCCTTTCTGATAATCAGAGAAATACTGACCTATTTTGAAAACACTTCTTCCTCACTACTGACAGCTTTCATTACTTCAGTTGTTGCTATTTTTACATACAAGAACTATAAAGAAACTTGAGCTGAATGTAATCTTAACTATAGAGAACTGGATGTGGATCTCCAACATACCAAGTGACTTTGATTGTCAGAGTTAAGGTTTATCCTCTTTAGATTATAATACATTATCCAAGCAGAAGTCAGCTAATGGACCTTAAATTAGTGTGAGTGGTCAGCAAAGATATGGCATATCATTACATGAATCTACTTTCCGTGAAGTCAGCAGAAAAATACTGCATCCTTTTCAGCAGGGAAAAAAGGTTATAGCCAGGTTACTCTGCATCAAGATGTCTTGGTTTCTTTTACCCTTGTAATTGAGCAGTGCTCTGTTCTGCAAGTACAGGTTTAATATAAAAATAGATTTTAATGAAATTAAAAGAAATGGTTTTTAGTCTAGCACCTGCTATATTTAGTTCTGCCTGGAGTGTGGCTAGGGGTGTATCTGTGAAAACCCTTTGACTTTAGCAAATATAACTGTTCTGCTTTAAAATAATGAGAAAAAATATAATAAGAAAAGGAAGAAAACAAAATCTTCTGTGCTGTCAAAACAGCTGTTTCACTAGGTTGGCTAATCATGTAATGTGGATGGATGGCTCTTTAGTGTTTTGGCTATTTTATCATCAATCTGATCACAGCCCAGGTGACAGGAGCAGGGTTGTACCTTCTAATTCCAGTAAATGACCCATGTCTGTCTAATCAGACAGCTCCCTCCATCATTCAGATCGTTTGGAAGTTGCTGTGGGAAGGATGTGCACGCTCCTTTTGTCTTGTCACTGCTTCATATAGGGACAACCTCTGTGTGGGAGAAGGGAGTTGCAGTTAATTGTCCTGCAGAACATAGCACCTTTCAACAGGACATCCATTGCAATGTTTATGCCAAACTAATAATGATAGGAACAAACCAGCCTTTTGTACCAGGCTTTCTGTTGGTACCCTTTGCAGAAAAAAAATGACTGCTGCTTCTTTAAGTCATGGGGACTCCCATTTGCTGTGACAGCTTTCCAATTGTTAAATAAACTCTGACCATGAGCAGCTGTCAGACAGATATTGCACTGCAGGCTTCAGTTAAAAGGAGCACCAGACAAGTATTTCAGTGCCTAAAGGCCCTTATTTATTTTTTTTAAAAGACACACTTAAAAAAACCCTAAAGCCACAATGAGATAATGTGAGTCCTTCACTGAAAAAAAACCCCAAAAAACAAACAAAAAAACAAAACAACAACAACAACAACAAAAAAAAACCCAAACACAATTTTCTTGTGAAAGTTATAGAATGTGAGTATGTTCATTTCTGAGAAAAAGCCTATGTGGAGCATGAAACACTTTTGTCTGGTAGCAAGGTAGGAAATTGAGATGCAGAAATCCTCACATTACATGTTACAAATACTACTAATCAAATTCTTGTGGGAAAGCAGGAGAAATTATATTGAGCTTCCTTGAAGCCGTAGAATGTCATTTTATCATTTGTACTTTTGACAGTAGTCTAGCTCAACAATTCTGATGTTATTGCTTTTTGCCATCTGAAAAACTTGAGCTTGTTGAAGATGTCCTTGCTCATTGCAGGAGGGATTGGACTGGATGACCTTTCAATGCCCCTTCCAACCCAAACTATTCTATGATTCCATAATTCTGTGATGATGTTGTACCCTGATGTACAGGAAAGCAAAAAAAAAGGACAGTTTTCACTATAGGTCTAACAGGCTAACTCAAATATGCAAGAAAATCATCTTAAGATAAATATATAGTGAGTATACTGGAAGAAGCCTTATTATTTATAATTACAGTTGGAGAGGGAGATTGCCATTAGGTTAGGAAGAAGGTTTACTTCCTCCTATTCCAGTTTACAGACTGATATTATCTACCCTTACCTGACTAAAAGTCAAGCTGGTGAACTTGGACTGGGAATGAAAGTTGTCCAGAGCTCCACTAGAAGATATGTAGAAAATAGCTCACATGGCTGAGGAGACATAGTCAGCTCTGGACATGCCTTTTCCTGTTGACATTGAAGTAGAAGCTTAGCTCAAACACAAAACAAACCCAAACTGTTCAAAATAAAACAAAAACTAGTAATGGCAACTATTTTCAAAAGGCAAGATGTGGGCTAATTGTGTGGAGGGAGGAGTTCTAGACAACATATAAGAAGTATTTATTGAAAAAATCGATGTTCGTTCATGTTTAAGAGTAAATATGATTCATATTTCATTTACTAGTAATAGTAAGTAATTACTGGTTTTAAAGGTAACTTCTTCCAAAATTTCAAATTTAAGTAACTAACTAGCTAACTGACTAACTAGCTATCTAATATATGTTTTCACCATTCCAGTTTTGTTTAAGGACAGAGAGGAATATATCCAGTAAAATATAAAGCAGTAGGAAATGGAAAAAGTCAATTTAAAAATCAATCCTCCCTGATTTTTTCTATTGACTCCTGTTAGAAATAACACCCACAATTTTTATAACTGAAATGGATCATAAAAAAATCTCAGGTGTTCAATTATTTATTTTATGCTTTTGAAAACACTTTTGGGTAATGGGTTTCACTTTTTCACCTTTCATATAACTCATTTCACAGAGAAAGATGGAAACCATTAAAAAATGGAAAATTATAGCATTTTCTTGTTTGTGCTCATGCTTGTGCTTTTGAGTCAATGTGCTTTGCACAGATACAAATGATGGTCTTGAAGCCATGGTAAACATAGTGCATCGTGGTTTTAAACAAACTGATTTCTATACAGAATTAAATGTTTATATATAATTTAGGGCTTTGTGGAGACTTGAACCAGGAAATTAATTTATTTTATTTCAGTTTTTGGAAAGCAAATTTTAGGAAGTGAAGGTTTGGGAGCACTACACCAATAATGGAATCAATTGCTATAGTCAGTGCAAATGAGATTTCTTGTGTGAAGGAAGCATGAGGAAGGGGTCCTTTAACAAAAATAGTCAACTCGAAACCATAATAGAGATGGCACTCTTTGAAGATACTGGGTATAGATTAGCAGAAAAAAGCCATGGAAAGGAGTAAAATCACTCTTCTATCTTCTTTCCTGGTCTTCCAAATTTTCCATTTTGAAGACAAGATGGAATCTCCCTTTTTCCTGTCTTTATTAATGAATTAATCTAAGTTGTTGTCCCTGGGGTATGAGATTAAGGCTGGGAAATGGCTAAGATAAATATGTTTATCTGTTCTATGTTTCAGAGCAGAAAGCTGGCATAATGGCAGGGATAATGTGAGAGATGAGTGGGACATGAAACTTTCTGGCTAGGCTAGCAAGACAACCTTCTTCCTAAACATGGATCTTACTGGCATAAACTTTCAGCATGGCTCCTTTCCTGCTACAGAATGTGACATGGCACAGAAACTGTGTTGGATCCAATGCTTTTCCAGAGAGTCAGGTTTATTTGTTATAGGGAGCAGAACAGGCACAGCAGCAAATCACTTCTTCCCTGGTGAACAGCAGCAAGGAGCAAACGTGCCTTTCTAAAACAGCTCGTGGCCACTGCTGCCTGTCCTGCTGTTACTTCCTTGAAGAGAAACTACGGGCCAGAAAATCTAGTGTGGTTTGTAAACTTGCTTCCAACTGCTGTTTCCCTCTGCCTGCAGTATCTGTTGGGAAAAGGACCTTGGGGCACTAGGGATAAGCATTTTTGTGAGTGAGCTGCAGGGCAGGCAGGTTGTCCTGGCAGATAGTGTGCCAGCTCTCTGGTGGGAATCTTTGCTGCAGCTTGCCTACAGAGATACAATGACCCTCTTGGTTTACAGGTGGCATAGCATGGTGGCCACCAGAGACAATTGTATGAACAAATTCAGGTCAACAAGGCTTGGTAGAAGAAAAACCTCAAAGACATGTCTTTTATGTTTTGTATTCAACTTTACCCCTTTTATTTTTTCCCTTTTCTGTGCTATATGCTTGTATGCCATTTCTACTTGCCAGTGATCTGATAGAATGCCTCTGTTTTTTCTTTCTGCAGTATAAAAGCATGGGTGGATAAGATGCAAGAAGATCTCGTGACGCTCGCACGAACTGCAAGCGGAGTGGACCGGCTTGCTGAAGTAAGAAGAGGTGTCCTAGACTGCTGTAACTAGAAAGTGAAGTGAAAGGCTTGCATCTTCTAGGCTTTACAATCATTTCATCCCAATGTACAAAAATGATTTTGGGGGATTAAACTTTGCAGTGCTTACTGAGAGAGAAATGGAGAGCAGATATCAATTCACTCTCATGTTGCAGCAGTTCCTCATTGATAATGTTTAATCAGCTTTGCAGTATCAGACATAAGGCTTGCCATTGTTATAACCTTCTACCTGCAGCAAGCATTTTTGTGTTCTGTGTTTGTCAAATACGGCATCCAGGAAGCAACCATGCACAGTGGTGGAGAAATCTGCTCCCTGTTAACAAGGGAACCTATCTTTCTGACACATATTTCATGAAATGAGACAGCTTTTAGTTAGCAGAAACATAGATGAGAATGAAAACCACTTTTATTCAGCTGTTCAAATTGAACACCAACTTTGTTTTACAGACGAATTTACAAATCTCTCATTGAGATTTTTTTGTGTTATTATTCTATCCATAGATGGTTACAACACATGTACCATTGCAGAAAAATGAAAGCACAATTAAGAACATACCAGAATTGCACAGCCTATTTTGTGCGTATACATCACAATCCAGTATACAATCATATGATCATACATTTCCCTCTCCTTATCCCTGCATAAGTGCTATGGCTCTTTCTTTGAACTGATGGATGTTTGATTTGAGGTAAGGGAAATTTTGCTGCTGCAATCAGGAAACTAAGTTATTTTTTTTGCCAGCAAAAGCCCCTGGTGCTGGGGAACTGAACGTGAAGCCTTGAGATTTGGTTTTCAAAAAATGATCCCAAATAATCCATGAAATGGATAGCAGAAGTTTTGAAGTCGTTAAGAAACACACAGAAAAAAATCATGTGTGAAGTTGTCAGATATTGTATTGTGTATTAATGTATTCCTTTGACCTTAATGACCTTTTGCCCAGACATTCATGTCTTGTGTGTATCCTGTCACAGAAGGACTTTTTGTCTCTATTGACTATAAGAGGTTAAATGATTAGCTCAGATGTCCATTAGCTCAGATGAGATCACCCCTGTCTAATAAAAAGAAGGGCTGTGTCACTGTGTGCACAATGAACATAAATGAAGATTGCAGAGTTTATTTCAGTTCTGGCCTTTTCTAATATTTGGCTGTGTCATATTGCAACACAATTTAAGGCAGATGTTTTAAGTGCACATTTTAATCTTTAAAAACCTTAAACAAACTGAAAACAAAATCTTGAAATCCTAACACAAATCTTCAGATTCATACACGCATGGGTTTCCAATGCAGAAATGTCTATCACTTGAACTTCCTGAGGAAATGTAAGGTTTGGAAGCATGGAACTCTCACTGGAGTTTTTGTATGTGGATTTCACATGTACCTACTGACAGAAAAAAAACAAGACTTGCAAATTGTCAGTCTCCAGGTTCTGGTGGGGTGTTTCTGCTAAGAAAAACAGTGTTTTGCTTATCTAATTTAGGTATGATCTATTCTATTCTGCACTTGCTATGTTTCTTTCTTCCCCACCCTGCAGCATCTAAACACCGATTCACCATTCGACTTTCCATTCCTTTCCTGCTGCTTTGCTTGGCTGTCTTTCATTTCTCCTCAACGTATGATATGTTTCTGAATCAGTTCTTGCCTTTTCTGCTTGGCCAGTCTGCCTTTCTATTTTACACTACTTTCTTGTCTCTATTTTAGGATCTCTCTCCTCAGCTTTTTCCAGATCAGCACCTCTCTCTTAATTCCCTCATTTTTCTTAGCATTTCCAAAGCATTCTGTCTAGGTGTGTGTGGCCAGCCTGTCACAATACTCTCATCTCTTCCACAGGAATTTCTCTTAGCCTTTCTCACATTTCACTCCATCACTAATTCTCAGTCCCAGACCTGTAATTTTCTCCTGTATGATTTTTCTATTTCACCTTCCCTTCCAGTCTCATTTTCTCCTTACTCTTTGCTTGCCATTTTTCAGTCTGTTCTCTCTTGTTTCCATATCTCAGTCTCTTGCCCTTTGTTCTTCATTCAGTTTTCCTCTCCTCCTTCTCCCACTTGTATAGACCTGAGATACCACAGCAAGTCTGATCTTTAACTGCAGAGAAGGTAGGACATTGTCTAGGAGTGATGTTCTCTGAGTTGGAATACACTTGTGTTCTCAGCAATTTAGCTGACAAAATCTCTGCAGTGATATGCAGGTCCTTTTCAGGCTAAATTTTTTTTTTGTCACTAAAGACTAAAATATATCTTCAAATACACAGCATTGAGTTTTTAATCTACAATGAATAGGCAATAGGAAAATGAGTTACCCAGGATTTCTACCTGGAGCAAAACAAGGAGTTAGTGTCTCAACCATTTTGCTACGCCTTCCTGTGCAAGGACCACATAGTAAAATAGATAAAGAAAAGCCAAGAGATTGATGTTGTCATTCTTTTTTCCTTAAGGAAATTGTTAGTTTATGTAGTTAGTATTTGGCAAATTTACAAGCTGCTAAAACAGTCATATTATGAAAACTGCTGGGTAAGCCTAATAATCTGTAGTGCTACCAGTTTAGCCACATTCATGTGGGTAAGAACAAAAACGTGCGTGTGTGAATATTAAAGGTAAATTTCTTTTGAAAAGCCAGAATTTAAAATAGACTTCAAGACAATAATGCTATTTCAGAGGATATTCACAAGATGGCCAATATGTGTGTGTAATCCTTGGATTAAAAGCATGAAAGGGGGATGTTTCCATGTAAAATAGCCCACTATATCAAATCCATGTATTTGACCTAAGTGGCACGATGTCTTTCTCTAGACTTGAGATTTAATTAGCTCTTGGCTGCAAGGGAAAACACAAAGCCCTGCAAGGTGTAAGCCATGCAGTCTCTCACTCTCTTCTTGTTTACAGGCTATTGTCACTTTCCCATTTCTGAATGACATACTTTTTTTTTTTTTTTTAACCTGCTCACTGCCTATTAACATTTAGTTAGATCTCTTCTGAAATTAACCACAGTCTTGGGAAAATGGACCCTACAAGACATCAAAAACAGCATGCCTGCATGCTTGTCACTTTTATTCCCAGAACTTGCCTTCAGTTGTTCAAGCTTTAAAAATGCTTACAGTCAGATTGAATTTTCAGCTTTTTTTCTGATTTATTTCTTCTTCCAGCTCCAGTATTATTTGGACCAAACCTGTAGTCTTCATGTAAAGTTGAAAAAAAGAAATAATTTGTTTGGGTTTTCTGCCTCTTCTCTCTCTAAAAGCAGAATGAATAATAAAAAAGAAGGAGCAGATTGCTCCTATTATAAAACAGTAAACACGACTTTCTGTCAAAAGCTGAAAGACTGGTAGAAGAAATGTCTTCCCTTGTTCTAGGGAAAATTAATATTAATTTGGCCAATTGTGATGTTAAAGCTCTTAGCAAGAACATGTAACAGGTTATAACAATTTCACAGTCTGGTCAAGCTCTCCCTGGACTCAGGGGAAGAATTCCCACTGATTCAGCTGAAGTTACAATCTATGTCTGCTTTGTGCAATTAAGTGTTCTATGAAGACCTCTAAAGTGACCAAGATAACTCTCAAAGTAGCACAATTAATATGTTCTCACCTAGAGTGAATTAATTCTCCATAAGGCAGGGCTTTTTCAACTAGCTGCTGTGCTAATGGTGCTCCCATAACTTGCTGACGGTATCTTGGGGTTCATCAGTGCTCTTTGTGCTTGGATGTGCCTTGGATGTCTGGGGGTCTTTGTGCTGCAGGGAATTACACTATAGTCTCTTCTGGAGAACTATAAAATGTTTTTTTATGACCATGAGGGAGAGGAATAAGAGTACTGCCTTAATTTTCTATTATATTGATTTTGGACTGGGAGAGCTTTTGACCAGAAGGAATATAAAACTCAGAGTGTAGTATGTACTTAAATTGGAATAAAAAATTTAAAATGTCAACGACCATTAAAGTCAGTTGAGGTACGTGGTAAGTGGATATCTGTCCTGTTGAGATCAGTACCTTGAAAGAAGTCTAATTTATTCTGAAGTGTGGACATACATAACCATGGAAAATATTTTCTGTATTTAAGATGTTTGCATTCAACATGTACTGAATTTCATGGAATCATACTTATGGAGAAGAATCTCCTCAGAAGAAGATTCCTTTTTCTTTGCTCATTGACAATTTTCATACAGTGATTTGGAATCTAAATCTTGTCCTAGTGACTAACCACTCTTTCTCTTGCTTTTGCATATATAATATAGCCATTGTAAGCCATTGGAACTCTCACTAATCACAACTTCTGAAAATACCTGTATAGCGAGGATACACAATAAAATGTTAATGAATATTCTACATAGTGTTAAAAAAGACAAAATGTTTGGGAGTTAATTAGTTCATTAGTTGTTGGAGTCCATAACACTCCTCTGACTCTCCTGGATTATTCCAGACCCGGACAGGGGGCTGGGAAACCTTGGCAAGGAGTCAAAAACTCCTGTGCCTGACTTTAGCCCCTGGGAGAAATCACCACCTCTGTGTGGGGTTTTACAAACAACGAGATTTTAAGTAGGGTGATAGCTAGTTAGTCACAGGGTGAAAAATAGATTTATAGACTTTCTAGGCTGATAAGCAGAAAAACACAAAATGGAGTCTCCATGTGGCTTTGGGGTTTCTTCTTTCTTCTTCACCTTCTCCATTTTCTGCTTTGGCATGGGCATCTTTGGTTGGTATAGGGTAAAGCCTGGCTTCCTAACATGAAAGATAGGTATTGGGAATCTTTTGTAAACAAGGCAGATGTAACTTTTAGTATAAAGATGCTTGTCACCTTCGGGGCAGTGTTATTCCCCCTGAACTGACCTGCTGAATGGATCTCTGTAGGTCAGGGAAGAAAATGAATAGATAGGAGAGAATAAACAACCTTGAAAAAGCAGAGGAGACGGCTGTTGGTCTTTCCTTCTATCTTGGTGCTGAGCAAAAAGACTTTTGCATTCTTGGAAGAACAAAAACACACAGAAACCCGAGATCTAGTGATTCTGCTGAATCATTAATGATTCTGATCTGAAAATATGAATATGTTTGTGCTGATGCACATTTCATGCACCTTTCCTCTCGTTAGCAATGATGACAGTAATACAATGCCTGTAGTAAGAAAAGCTGCAAAGGGAAGATTGGATGCCATTAAAATCAGGAGTTTTTACCTTGAGGGTACTCTTATCCATAGCCTTAACCAGGCAAAGCAGTATAACTGGAGTAGAAGAAGAAAGGAGCTGGGGAGGCAGGCAAGAGCTGTTTATTGTGATGCCCAAAGGAAACACAGTGGGGTTGGGGTGTCCTCACAGGGCCAGGAGTTGGACTCGATGATCCTTGCATGTCCCTTCCAAATCAGCACATTCTCTGGTTCTGTGGTACTCTCTGGGAATGGTCTCAAAATGGTCTTCCAAAAATAGATTTAAAGCACATATTTAAATCCTGCTTTTTTGGACATTACTATGAGTTTAGGTGAGATCTGGGAGAACTCCAACTTGGATGTAATACCAATGTAATATCCCCATTACAGTAATGCAATGATTGCTTCAGCAAAGCAGGAAGTCGGGACTCAAGATGCCAAAATACTCAGCTGGTTGAAAACTGGCAGAGCTCCACTGATGGCAGTGGATTACACTAATTTACATTTGCTAAGAATCATAGCTAACAACATTTAATTTACAAGCCAAGCAGGTAAAAAGTATTAAAATAACCCCAACAGATTTTTACACAAAAAAACAGAGGCTGTTGCTGCTGTAGTTGTCCAGCTGAAGAAGATACTGTTTAGTCCTTCTTAAGGATTTTTTTTCCCCTAGAAGAGCAAAGGGAATGTTTAGGGAAGGAGGTGTTGTATGTACAACTTGAGACTTGAAATCGGGAATACAGGATACACAGGGAAATCTTGTCCAGTTTGCTTCTTTAACTGTCTCTCAACAAAGCACAACTTAGTATATTCTTTTTAAAGTGTTTTGTTTGGAAAAAAACCCCAAACAAACAACAAAACAAAAACAACAGCAACAAATGGTCATGTAATTGTCAGTTCAACTTAAGAAGGTTCACATAACTTTGTCTTACCCTTGAACTCTCTGTGCATTCAGGCATTATGAAGCTGCTGTGGTGTTAATGATACATGGTTTCTATAGGGCAAATAGACCATTAGGAAAAAAAAAACAAAAACGAAGGAATAGACAGCAGCTTAATAGAATTTTAAAATCCATGTAGCAAAATAAATGTTGAGGCTGATCACACTAGCTGCATTTCTCAGTAGGCATTTTGTCTTTGAAAAAAAAATAAAAATATGTACAAAGTCACATTCTGGTCAAAAGCTAGATACCTCAGCATACAGGCAAAAAGGTGAAGAGCTTACTGAACTCAGAATTTAGTAAGTACATAGTTCCATTTTCATGGAAATATGCACAACTTCCATTTTTACATAGACTGTTCACAGCAAAGACTCATGACTAAGCTAATTGACAGCTCATTTAATCTAATAAACTACTACAAGTATGCTTCTGGACTCCAGCTCCTGAAATACCTCTAGGGACAGGAGAGAGAGAAGGAGGGGAACCTTACAGTACCCAGAAAGGAAGGCCTTGGATTAGAGGCTATGCCTTATAGCAATGCACGAGCTTGTCTGTTCCAAACTGATTGAAGAGAATCCTCTTTTACAGAAACACTGAATTAAAAAATATGGGTCTGTGTAAAGAGCTTTGATGTGACAAATACACTGGAGCTTCACTATGGATGTTACAGGAAAAAAAATGCCATCTTGTGCAGTGTAACCTTTTCAGGCAGCAGCATAATTGAATGTAGCAGCAGATAGAGAGGCAGTTCTAAGGAACTCTACTCTCTGAATCTGTTTCCTTTTTGATACATCTCTGCAAAAAAACAATCCATGCATGATGTTCATAAGGCATGCTGTTATTACAGTTCCAGGAGCTGTAGAGTGAATCCATATAGGCTGCCTTGGCCTTTAAATGATACTCCTACTGAGATAAAAATAGTGTTTTTTCCTACAAAATAGAAAGAGAGCCAGCTAGGTACGGGTATATGATATGTAGTGATGAGTTTCATTCACAAACTGAGTCCACCAGCAATTATTAGAAGATACTTACTTATTTTGTCTTTTGAATGCTGTTTTATAATAATTAGCTCTTCCTTAGTGAACAGCCCGGCTGAGATTCTGCAGGAGCACATTTCATCCCTTGCTCAGTGTGAGGTCTGTGTGCCTAATGCACAGATGGTGTGAGTCTGCTCAAGCACTCACATTGGCAGCAGCTTCCCAGGGCATGCTTTCAGCTTTCCAGGTCTTGGATCAGTCTCTAGAGTTTAACTGAGATGAGTGACTTGTAAGAGAGCCTGGTCTCTGTTTTGAACTGCCCTGGAGCAGGGGTATTCAGGAAAGCTTCCTTCTGCCAGAAGGAATTATAACCTGGAGTAATTTTCTGTTGGGTTGTAGAGATATTAGCTAAATTAGTCTTAGAAGCTCTGTTCTAGAAGCCCTACAGACACACCACTGCCTTAGACCTGTAGAGGCTGTCACATAGTGCTTGTCTTGATCATTCATATCTGTGTAGAGGTCTGTGCAAGGGGAGATTTTAACTTAAAATTCATCTTAGCCTTGTAACTGGGTGATCTTCCATATTGTCATAGAAGCCTGAAATTCCTGCTTGAGAAGGTAATTTGGCAGGTAACTTTGCAGTAACAATTTTGTTCTTACTATTTTTTTTCAATGATTGACATGATATTTATGTAGTTCTTCCTTTATAGTCAAAAATTAAATTGAATGAATTAGCGGATGCTATATAAAAATTTGAAATAATTTTTTTAAAAACATTAAACAGGTACATGTAATTGAAACATCTATTTATTCTTACATCTCTAATTTTTATTTTTTTTTAAAACTACTGTATATATCAAGTTGGATTTGATTTGTATGTGCTTAAGCCAAAGGCAAAGAATTTTATACCTCTTGCTATCCTCTGATGACCTGGCAAATGGACATAGGGGATATATGGACACATTCTAAAATATGCTATACTCACCTTTGTTAAGGATGAAGTAATCGAGAGCTTTTAGATTAAAAAAACCATAAAGAAGAAATGCAAGAAAAGGATTTTTTTAAAAAATAGTTGATTTTAAGAACAACCCAAATAAATATATTTGGTGGACATTTCTCTGGAGGTCCTGGCTGTGGACTTTGTAAGTTTGAATTTTCATTTGAAAATGAAAATTTTGATTGAAATGTTGTAACCGCCATAGGTTCTGGGGAGTTTTTCAGTATTTTGAACCTGGATTTCAAGATACTTCTGACATGTAAAATAATAATATATTGTACAGTCCATCCTTCTTCACCCCTGAAAATGGAAAATGTAACTGATACCACACTTGTAGGCACAACTGGTGTAACTATGAAGCTGTTTCCTGTATGTCCTGGGTGTACTTTCCAGTATTTTAAGAAAGGAAAGCAGGTGTTTAAATGAGTTAAATTTGGGAAATAAAGAAAATTTTCTATTCATTTAAATTATGCCACTCAGTGAGGTTAACTGTGACTGATCTCAAAAGTCAGAAATGTGTTATATTCTTTCTTTTGTCCTTTTGTCTCTTTTTGTTGTTCTCAATTTAGCAAAATACTAAGCAACTTCTTTTAAAACATAAATTAGAGACGACATTTTACCCATATAAAGCAAAACTACATTTTTATATTATCTTGAAAATTAAAATAAGTCAACTATGTTGAAGTTGTTGAAGCACTTTTATCCTCATTAGATCACGAGTATTATATTTGCTGAAACTTCCTTGAGTTCAGGCCATGTTTATGGGTGGTTCTGGTAATTTACAAGTGAAGTTTTACATTAAAGTGCAGTTTTGTTAAGTTGTTTTCCTAAGGAAAAGAACGAAAAAAAAAAAGAGAAGAAAAAGGAGAAACTCTATATAATTTTTTAAGTTACCTTAGTATTGTATAATAAAATAGATATCAGAAAATTTGGCTGAGTGAGAGTATTTGAAGCCAGCCTCTGAAACACTTGCATTCTTTGTAAGCACAAAGAGGCCATTGCACACCATTCACACTTGTCTTTTCCCTCATTCCTAAGGCAAGAACACCAATCTGCTGTCTCTGAGAGGGGTGTGTTGAAGGGAAGGGAGGTTAAGATTACTTTTAGAATGGAATTATGAAGGGGTTGCTGCAGTGAAACATGGTTGTTTCAAATATTTTTTGAGGAGTCAGAGTCCATTTAGCAGAACTACAATAATGTATGGGATGGGTTAGCCTGGTTAGGGACTCACAAAGTTATTAACAGTTTTTTTTAAACTGCATGTCCCATTTGAGGTATACCAATGCCACTGCTATGTTCTGTGTGCAACCAAGTACCAAAGCTGCAGGCATTAAAAGTAGAATATTCCAAACTAAATTCTATTGAGTTTACACATTGCTGACCGATGTCGAGATGTCAGGAAAATTAAATCACTTTTAAAAATGCTAGCTGGGAAATAAGAATACATATCTGCAAGTTTTCTTTGTAATCCAAATGTAAATTAAGAGTTTGTCAAAACACAAGGCGCCTCATTTACTATTTGCAGATGCCACTCTCTCTCTAGTCCCTTAGCAATAAATTGACATTTTGAAGCGTTCTTTCTTCCAGCAAACAAAAGCAGCTGGAAGTCACTAAGAATAGGTGGCTGCATTAGCAAAGCTTGTTCAAGCTCAAGGGAAGAGATGGCCTAATATTTCCATAGCTTTAATTACTATTTGATGATCTGGATAATCTTTGATCAAAGCACTGTTCTTGATTAATTTATAATGTTCTGTTGGTTTAACAATAATAAATTCTGTCCTATTGGTACTTATATTCAGATGGTTTTGAAGAAGAGAAAAAAATTAAACATCTTCTTACAAAAAAATTCACACACTAAACCCAACAAAACCCCAAACATTAGAGAAAATAATTTTCCAAGTCCTGTGGTTAGTAAAATGCCAAAAAATCCCCGTTCTAGTTCCCTGAGATTTAAAATGACTTTTGTGGAGAGAGTCAGTAGATGATAAATTGCATTAAGAACAGCTAAGGCAGGCCAAAATTTCCTATGAATAAGTGAGCTTGAGAAATTACATAAGTGCCCATCTCCAAATATATCAGAAGTGCAGAATAAATGTGAAACGTTTTCTTCCTATTGTTCTTCTTTTACAAGAAAAATCCACTTGTACTTATGAATTGGGATTTTTGAGTTCATACTCATTCTCGGCTAAAAGCCTAAGTTAAAACTGCTATGAAACCAATAACGATGTCATCTCGTTACATAATACTGTATTTTTATCACTAGGAAGCAAAATTGAATGCCTTAAAATACCTTTTTCTTAACAGAGGGGGAAGGTAAAATCTGCTTTTCATGTTTGTAAAGTAGCAGAAGTACAAAGCTGAACTCCTGTTCTATCAAGGTTTAAATAAAAAGTGGCAATTATAAAAATTGCTTCTTAATTTGAAAGTCCTCTGGACTACTCTCTTAATTATCAACAATCAAAAGGGGCTGATGATTCCTACAAAGTGTGCCTGATTATATGCTTCCCTTTGAGTAGGCACCTGAGTGAGCCCATTGACTCTGGCACTGCTTATCCTCTCTCTGATGTTAACTGAGGCATAAGTGTTCCCAGCATCTTGCACAATTCAGCCTGAGTGTTTTACTTAAGAATGAATTTGCTCTGATAATTTTTTTTCCCCCAAAGTGCACATCACTACTGTGGTAAGTCATGGTTTTCAGCACATCAGCTGCCCTGTCACTTGTCATCCCAGACCTTTGGAGCCGTCAGTGATCAGGCAAGTGATTCTGAAAAGCAGCAGCTACAGTAAACTATTGGGGTGGTTTCCTCCTTTGTGTTGTTGCCATGAATTCCAGGAATTAAGGCATCTGTGAGTTGCTAGGGAGCTGCTGTTATCTTATTTATACACTATACGGAGCAGAGGGTAAGACATATAAAATACTCAGACTGATTTCTTTGAACACACAGAACGCTTCTTAGAAATGAGCATTTTTCAATGTGTTTCACAATGAATTGCTTCTGATTCAAAGAAAAGAAGTGTCCTGTGAGAAAGAAAAATTATCTGTCATGTATTAGAAATAGAAAATATTAATATAAGTTTGGAAATAGGATACACTAGTAAGAAGATAGAATTTTCTTATGCTGGTCAGATCGTATTGTTTTTGGCTACTGAAATTTCAGTCAAAGGAGAATATAGTAATAAAAAGTTAGTAATAATACTATAATATGTAATATACTATAATATACTAAAATATACTAGACTATATGATATAATGTAATATAATATAATGTAATGTAATATAATATACTATGCTATAATATAATATAAAATTAGAAAGTGGTTATTTCTTTTTTCTGACTTTTCCTACTCCAAAGATCTCATCATATATTTGGATGTCTGTTACATGACCTCTCCTCTCTGCTTTTCTCTCAGAAATGAGATTATGACATAACTTCATGGCATTGATAAAAACAGAAACCAAAATTACTAAATATATGTGTGTTAATATTGATATTTTGTTAGCTAAACAAAGTTACTAAAACAGAAACTTTGATTCTTTAAAACACTGAATATTATTAATAAAATTAGAATCTATTTATTTATTTATTTTAAGATTACCCAAGATTTCAGTAAGAAAGGAACTTTTTTTTTTTCATGTGAGGACTGGGCTCAAATGGATCTGATGGCCCAGGCAGAGGTTCCTGGTGAGGTAGGTCTTGTTCACTGAGGCCTGGTCATGCCACTAAGTGATGGAAAGCAAGAGATTGGAAGGACCGGGGGAACTGGGAATGGGAAACCCTTTCCAAAACTGAGGAGTGGGCAGAAAGAGAATACTTTACTCAGCCTTTATTTAAGTTTCACTCTGTTCAGAAGGATTTTTAAAATTTATTAAATAGATTAATTACTTTAGTACACAAGCTTGTAAAACTTAGGTCAAGATTTCACAAGTAGTCTTAGTAGTTTGGTGTGGTTGCTTTCAGAAAAGAGGGAGGAAAACCCACCCCAAAGTTTTGGTTGAGTTTACTGCAAGCTCAGCACTATCTTTGAGCAGTAGCTTTTGCCACCATGGTAGACTCCAGCTGGTCCAGATAATGAAACAATTGGTGATTGTTGACAGAGATGTCTCAGCCTAGCTGAGCTAAGTGGTCTTGAAAGGAGTACTGAAATAATAAAAAGAATAATCATAGATTTACCTTGTACAAATAAGTATTCCTGGTATTGTTGAGCTGTTTAATTGATCTTTTCCAAAGCTGGAAAAATTTCAGTGATTTTGGGTGACTTTTGAAATTCGGGGTTTGAACTTCTGAAAACATTGACATGATTTCTGTGTCCATGGAAGTAGTTGGTGATGGAAATGAGATTGGCATGTTCATGTCCTATGTTTGGGCCCTCAGCCAAGTTACCACTGCCTGAAGGAAAGACTCTGTTGTTTTTTTGAACTGGGAGACTGACATATTCAGACCAAACAAACAAACAAAGAGGCAAAGGAGTTAGAGAAAATAATTCTTGCAGTAGAAAATAATTCTTTTTCTGAGTGTGATACAGCATGAGGGCCATTTAAATAAATTTTCAATGCTAGGGCAAGCCTCAGTGCCTGCCACAATATAGCAAGAGCCATGTAATAACATCTTTCATTCTCTCTCAATTTATGTAGAAGTGTTTGACTTGCCCTGGCGAGCTTTATAGGAAGCAAGGAGAATGTCTCTTTGTGAGAGATTTGTAAACATGTCCTTGAAGACTGAACGGAGAGGGGCATGTCTGCTGAGGAGCTGGCAGTTTTTCTAATCTTTGTCACATTCAACTACTGTTGTGTTGTTTCACCTTAATGTGACTCTCTCCATCATGTTCTCTCCCCTAAAACCTTGCAGTTCATTATGTGCAATTTTAATACAGTCTTTACTGAATAAAGAAGTGCATGAGTATTGACTTCAGAAGAGAATTAAAGTATTTTTGTGCTATGACCTTACAGGTTTTGCTTAGTCATGCAATGAGACTTTATTCTGTGAGAAGGGTTTTACTGGCAATTTGGAGATCTTTTAGCAAAATATTAGTGACTAAAGTACTAAAAAGTATCTTAGATATAAAAAACAATAGAAAGTTGCATTCATTTAGTTAAAGCAATTTAATAAATTGTATTCAAATGTGGTCTTTTTAACAAGCTACAGAGCCTGCCAAGTTGTATTTTGTAAGACAAATGAGCACACCTTTGCCAATAACGCCCTTTATGGCTATTTGAAATGAGCATTCACTAATTTTGTTAGACTGCAAGGTGGAAGGCTTGGAGAAGGAAAAGTTTGTCCCAGGGTGCCAAATCCTGAAGTGTGTATCATTTCCCTGTGTAGTGTTGTGCTGAACTGCTGCAGTGCTACGGTGAATTAAAGAAAAGGGTAGTAGGCAACAAATAAATTATGTACCACCTCCTAAATAATTAATGAATATTAGACTATTCCTTGGTAGTTGAGACAGGTCTCACACTTCAGGAAAATAAAGAAGTGTGTGAAGTTCCAAGTAATTTTCGATGCTGTTTGTTCAGGAGCTTGCAGGATAAATCTTTCACTGGCAGTAGAAGCAGGGTAGATTGGTGCTTCAAGCCCTGCCACGGGGTGAAACAAAGAAAGGAAGAAGGAAAGTCACTGAGTGGAATCTTGTGCAAATATCAAAGGGTTTTATTTTGGGTGGGAGTTGTTCTGAATTTTTTTTTAAATCACTGACAAATACAAATTGTGAAGCCAGCCTTGAAGGCAGGCTTTCTTAGTGGTAGGACCCACAATGGCTGTTATAAAGGTTGTAATGATGCTCCTATCTCTTGTGGTGGTGATTTCCTTGTTAAGTTGTTCAGGTTTTTGAATTTTTCTGATAGCTGGTGCTGGAGAAGAAAGATGAAAAATGCTTTTTTTTTTCCTACAAATGTTCCACTGTCCAGCACTTTGTTAGTCTGCAGCTTTCAAAACATTTGAACGTGGAGATATGGGAATAACTTCCCTATAGGAATTAGATATGTGAAAAAATGTTTGTGCTTTCAAATTGGGGTTTATAAGATAAAGCATTTGCCGGAAGAACAAATCAGATACAGGGATAAAAGTGCAAATTTTCCATCCAGGTTTCTCAATGCATTACCAGTACGGCTTACTGTAACTTTGCTTTGCATTGAGCACAGCAGAAGGACACAGAACTGTTGGAGCGAGTCCAGCAGGACACAAAGATGATGAGAGAGATGGAACATCCCTTCTATGAGGAAAAATTGAGACAATTTAGGTTGTTCATCCTGGAGGATTTTGGGGAGATCTTATGGCGGCCTTCCAGTACCAAAAGCACTGGCTACAAAAGAGTTGGAAAGAGACTTCTTACAAGGGCATGTAGTGACAGGATGAGGGGGAATGGCTTGAAACTGAAACTCAGTAAGTTTAGATTGGGTGATAACATTAAATTTTTTTACTGTGAATGTGGTGAGATTCTTGCAAACCATGCACAGGGAAACTGTGGACATTCCTGGAAGTGTTCAAGAAAAGCTTGGACGGGGCTCAGTGAAAGGTGTCCCTGCCCATGGCTGTGAGGTTGGTACCAGATGATCATTAAGGTCTCTTCCAACTCAGGTTGTTCTATGATTCTGTGATTAAGTCAAATAAGGCATTGTCTTTCTGGTTGGTGGTTGTGTGAATGCAGTATGACATCCCCTTAACTTCTACTGAGGCTTTTCAATCACAGCCTGTTAGAAACCAAATTTCACTGAGTGCTTAAAAATATCATTGAATCAGCACTACAGCACTTGCCCTTATATATCTGGTCAGTGCAATCTCCAGGTCATCCCTGTCATCCATCTGCTTCAAACCTGCCCTAATTGAGCACATATTTCACTCTGCCCCTATGTGAACTTCCTTTTCTTGTGGCTCTTAGTGTTTGTTTATCATGTTGATTGAAAAGATTGTTTACTATGAAATGGCATTTTTGCAATGAACTACTGCTTTCTCCAAATTTCAGATTTTTTGCTTAATTGAAACTTGAAAAGGGTTTATACTGATCTTTTCTTATTGCTTTCACCATTGAGTAGGAAATTAAGAGCAATTGTGTAAAAATAATCTGAGAAAAAAAGAGACCAGAAATAATTGAACAAAGGAAACCAAATATTCAAACATTCTCACACGTGAAATATATGAATGTTTTAAAATGATTTTTAAAATTAATATTTTAAAACGTCTGTGAAGGTTATTTTACATTTTTTTAGCCCATTTGCAAAACCTTGTTTCCTTTCTTCGGTAAATTTATTAACTTTTGATTAAGGTGTAGTTCATGCAGTCACAAACAAAGTTTAAAGAATTTGTCGTTACATTTCACTTCGAAGACCAAGACATCAACACCTGGTATATTGTAGTGTCTGTTCTTGTGTGACCAGGGTGAATGTTTGCTGACAATGTGAAAACCTGAAAGTTTTACAAGTTTTGATGGTTGTTCCAATTTAGATGTTCCTCTGAAATTTCCAGTCTTGATTCAAACCATCTGGATGTATAAAACTGATTTATACTCTTGCCTTGTCTGTAGAACTGGTCACAACAGTCAATTTAACTCCATAATAGTTTGCTGACTGCAAATTTAATGTGTTTCGGAGAAAAACAGATAAAATTCTGAAGTGATCAATTTTAAAATAAAATGTCTTTATTTCCAAATTTTTTTTGATTAAACTGGCTTATAGGCCAGTTCTACTATTAAGATATGTCCTAAAAAATTCCCCACCAAACCCCTCCCCCACCCCCAAAATAAAACAAAAGCCCTACAAACCCCTCAAAAAGAGATTTATTTGGTTTAACCAGAGATAAACTTTTTGTGTGGCTATTTTGAAAATCAAGCACCTCAAAAGTAACCAGACTACAATCTGAGTTGATTAGGATCTGTCATCTGTTGTAGTTCTCTGCTCATGGTGCACTGTTTTTTAAAAATAATCATTATTATATGAAGAAAAAAGCTTATTCCAATTGCTCAGTTACTAGTGGAAAGGAATGACTGTACTTCTGAAGGAAAATAAACAACAAACCAAGATCTAACATACGTTTTGTAAAATTCCTAAGTGATGAAAAGCCATAGCAGCTTATGTTACGGGGCATGCCTGATAAAAATTTGCGCCTATAACTGTAGTTGTCAGAAAAAGTTTTTTGTGGTACTTTTGTGCTACAGGCAGCAGAGACATAGTGTGGTGAGTTTCTTTAAGGTCTCCATAGCCTTAACCCCAGAATGCTGGCGGGGCTGCCAGGCTCAGTCTGCTGGCAGTGCTACGGCTCTCGTGCTGGATGGCAGCCAGTCCATTAGTGCTGGACCTGGTCCTGCCTGTGCCTGGAATGGCTCCCCGGGAGACTGCACAGCCCCCAGCAGGCACTGCTACAGAGGCAAAGTACTTGAGTAAACTCAGGCCATCTGTTGGCTGCATAAATTAGTTTTCCCCATTTGCCCATCTAGCTATAAGGTATCTATCTTTTTTTCTTTTCTTTTTTTTTTTTTTTTTTCTTTTTTCCCCTCCAAATAATGTTTTGGGTTTTTTTTTTAATCCAGTTCTAGTAGGACAGAGATAGGCAGATGCACTTTTTGCATCTTTTTTCTTCCTTCCTTCTTATGGTTATGTGCTTTTCACTGTAGTGCCTTTGATTAACAAATAAAATTATGTACTTCATACACTTGTTCTGCTTTGGAAACTGATGCCATCTGGGGCTGACCTGGAACAGAGACTAGACAGGGCAAAGGATAAAACAGGTATTTATTAAAAGGTCTTAATGGGTACTCTTGGTCCACGCAAGAGTCCAGATGGACCCACACCCAAGGTGCACCTCAAAGTGGTCACAAAATGACCCCCCGAGTCATGAGGTCTCACATTTTTTTAAGTTTTGGTCCATTAGCATATTAGAATCAATTGTCCAACCACAGCTTCAGGTTATGAAGCTCCATCCTCCTTGTTTTTTCTTCTCACTTCACTGTTGTTTTCATTCTTGGGCCTGAAAGTTGTTTTTGGTATCAAACTAGAGAAGGAATTGTTTTGTCTATCTAGACCGTGAAGAGAGTTTAGTAGCACTTAATATGAAAACTAAAACTACTCACCAAAACAGCACAGAGTCTAAAAAATAAAATAGCTAAAACCTAAGGCATCAAAACAGTTAATGGCTCCTCAGAGATAACTTTTATTGATGATAGAGGAGAAACACATTTGTATTTCCCCTCTTCCCCATCATCTTTTTTTTTTTCCCATTTCCCCTTCTGTATTTCTGCTTTTCCCTTTTTTCCTCTTGTTCCTCCTTCTCTTTCCTTGTGAATACTAACACTGTCATATGAATAAATAGATCAGGGACTAAACTGCTTAAATTAGCATAACTTAAATGAATTAATTCAATTGGTATGTTTGTATTTCAGCTTTCAAGGAAAAGTTTAATTCAACAATAACTATTTTATTTGAAATTCAGTAATTTTTAAAGGATCTCCATTTTACTGCTTTCTTAGTAAATTTCTGTGGAAATCAGATTCCTTGAGCATTTTGCAGATGGTTAGTTTATCACTAAAAATGGTCAGTTTTGAAGATTATTAAATGATTTTTAGTGTCAATTTCTACCTCTCAGACAAAATGGTGAAGTACTTCTTTCACAGGGCCTATTTGGATTTTCCCAGCAGTACTCTTTATGAAGCTTTAGTGAGAACAGACAACATCTTGATGCCTCTTCTGTCAAGTCACTTGGCTTATTTTGAATGTGTACTGTCATTTTGATTTATTTCCATTTTTTTCTTTTTCAGATTTATTTGAAAAACACAGCATTGTATACTGTAGAGGCAAACAACCCTCGTCAACTAGTGGAAATTGCAGCCAGAGACATTGAAAAACTTCTAAGTAACAGGTCTAAAGCCCTGGTGGTGAGTGCTGATGGGTTAAGTTTTCTATTTAGTACATTAAAAGATCTTTATTTACTATTGAAACCTGCTTTCATTGTTATTTTTACTGCCTATACACTTAGAGGCACTGTCAGCGTGATGTGTATAAAATATGACATGTATAAAGATGGCTTCTGACTTCATGGTAAAAATGAACTCGTTTGTTGGCATAGGGCAGATGTTTATAATATTGACCGACAGATAGGAACCATGGCCAACTAAGAAATCAAGTTATAAATAGATTGGAAAATATTCCTCTAGGTGACGCACATGAATGTTTATGACTTGGAGATCACTGCACTCTATAGTCAGTAATGAGCTTGGGGAAACAAAAAACAGGGCTCTTTTTTTTTTTTTTTTTTTTTTTTTTCTGATTTGCTAATTTAACCTGTATTTCAATCATATTTTGTGTCAAGGCCATGCTTTGTTGTGACCTCACAATTCTTTATGCTTTAAATAAGAAGTATCAATTTCTTTAAAGTGTTTATGCCAGCAGTCCCTTTCTCTTCTATCCTGTAGGACACCAGAATTTTGTAATTGCTTTGTATGGTTCTTACTCACATCACTCTCACCAGTATACAAATTTAAAGGGCTTTTCAGAAGATACTGACCAAACACACATGGAGGGATCTGGATGAATTAATAAATGTACTTTATTAGAGTAGAATATTAGAAATAGGTTTGAAGGGTGGAAAACCAGACTGGTTTTCTTTGGGCAATTACGTATCCACCTAGGCTTGCAGATGAGTTTGGATGTGTCATTTAAAGTGAAAGTGAGGAGAAAGAGGGATTAATTCATCTAACTGTAGGCATCTACTCAGCTGGTCATCGTAAGCTCCCTTTTTTATTCAGTGGAATAAAACAGGCACTCCTGAGTTAGGACTGACTTGGCATTTTCTGAGTAAGACTTCAAAATGGGATGTACTATAGCTGAGAAGAACTTACTTCTCTCTTTCTCAGCTGGAGAAGCCTCAACTCTAAATGTCTATATTGTAAGTGTGTAAAGCTGGGGGAGATGAGTCCCACCCAAACAGTCCTTTTATCAGTACAGCTTCATGCAGCTGAAGAATCACTGTGAGTGAAACTTCTGCTGCTGCCCCAAGGACTCACCTTCTTGTAGGCAATGAAATATTGCACAGTCTTTTCACAAGTACTACAAGAGGTGCCCATTTTCCTGCCTTTGCTTCTTAGCAGAAGTTCATTCTTCCAGATGTCATTTTTTTCCTAATTTGCAATCCATATCAGTGTTATCTGGGCCAAGGCTTCTCTAATTTATTCAAATTACTTTAAAATAGGCCCGATATTTTTCTTGTTTCCCTGTTTTACCTCAGTGGGCATGTGTTTACGTGGTATTCTGTGTACTTTGTATTACTGTTGCAAAATACTGTAAGTCATTTGCAGACCTGTGTGAATACAAAATTTTCCCCACCATTTTCCCTTCAACCCATACAAGTTTGATGTTTTTATCACAGCAAAAGCCTGTATTTTCTCAAGACTCAAGATTTATGTAGGGTTTTTGTATGTGTCTGTGGTATTTGATCTTAAAATTTTAAGAAAATTAAATAAGTATCTTATGCTTACTTTAAGAAATATTCCAGAACAGTTTTTCTGTGAATGATGAAGAAAGATGCTACCACACTTCAGGCAAGCACATGGTCACATTTTGAAAAGGGCAATAGCCTTCAGTTTCCTGAGGTAAAAGAAGACTAAATTAGGAGAAGAATGGTCCTTTGGTCTAATAGCTTCTAACAGATATTTATACTGACTTTTCTATTTGCAATTATCCCAGATGTATGCCAGAACTTTCAATGACTTCTGATTTTAAACCTTCCTGTACATTTTTTTATACACAGGAGACACTCATTATCTCTTACACTTGATCTGCTGATTTCTGCTGAGAGGATTTATTCACCTTCCATATATATTTCCCTTTCTGCTTTTTTTCAAGGACTACCTTTATGCTGTCAGTTTATAAAATTTATGTAATGAGGCTGAATTATTTACCTGAAGTTTCAGTCTTCTTAAGTCTGATGGGTCACATTTTCCCTGAAACCAGGAATGGAATTGAATGGAACTGTTACTAATGACTGCACAGAGGGTTTTACCATTGAGGCTAATATGACTCAAAGTGTTAATTAAGACCTGAATCCTGAAAAGAGTATGATGCAAGGGCATCAGACATCCTCCAGTGATGCCATGAGGAAGGTGCCAGTGAATTACATCAACAGTGTAATTGTTCAGAGACTAGCATACCTCAGGGATGCCATGGTTTCCTCTAGGCATGAGATACAAACAACCTTTGGGCAAGGTTATAATAAACAAATATTAGTGATGACTTTTCTAATAATAAGTTGCCTTCCCTTGAGCCATAAGAGCACCTTTAAATGAGAAATATCTCCTGCATTCTGAATTATTTGTGTTTTTGTGTAATTATGGGCTAGAAAAATCTCTAGCAATGAGAGTAAATTATACCAGCTAAATGGGTGTGAGTTTCTGTTTGACATAGGCTTAAAACTTGAAATAGGTACTTAGCTGAGGAAGGAGAAAGGGGAAAGCACTGATATGAACTCACAGGGCTTTCCTAGGTTATTCTTACTAGGAAATGTAATGCATAGAAGAAGTTAGCATGAAAAGAAAATGGAGAATTTTCTAGCAAAGTGTAGTGGAGAAAGAGAGTAGTATGGGTAGTAAGGAGGGAAACAGGCAACAGCCTTCTGGTGAAGGACATCAAAGGCTGTCTTGCAATGGAGCCTGTTGTTGAAACAGTGAACATTTCTTTTATAGCTTACTGCTGTTCACTGTTGTGTATTTGTCTGGCCTAACTCTGCTGAACACCCCCTATTTCAATATAATGGATTCCCATATGCAAATGGTCCTGCAAGGAACAAGGAGTTGTACTTGATGATTCCTATGGAACCCTTCAAACTCAGAATATTCTATAATTCTACGATTTCATGATATTACGGGGAAGTTAATATTCTGTCTCTGTGTACCTTACTAAATGGTGAGTACAGATGAGCTGTGCTACATTGCAGCCTGCATTTCCAGGTGTGTACTGGCAGATGGGTGAAGGTTTCACTGAAAACGTATCCTGCAATAACTGTAGGCAAAACTCACAAAGCCTTTCCAAGGATACCAACAAATAGTATGCCTAGCCCATTGGGCTGTCTGGCACCCAAGATGTCCATTTTTGTTGGAATTAGCTTCACTTCTAGCATTCTTACCCTATTTCTGAGTGCAGTAGATTTCTGGAGCTATGTAGATCATGCTTATAAATCAGAATCTTTTCATTCAAATGGAAAATTCAGAAGATACTAATGCTTACTTGATGAGTATCATTATAAATACTAAATAGGGTACCTGACACTGTACTATATTTGTAAAGTATGGTTTGAGGATTTAGAAATATTTAATCATTGACTACATAAAATTAAACCCTGTTAAAATTTTTAATATACAAGATGGATTAATAATAATTTTTATTACTCATGTAAAATGCTGTAGTAATCTTAAGATTTGCAAAGATCCTAATTTTTTTGGTCATACTTTAAAATTAGAAAGGTATATTTTAAATACTTAAGGGTTTTTCTGTCTGCTTATGCATTGCATCATGAGGGGAATGAAGTATATTTTTGTTTATATGACATATTCAACATATAGAAAGTAATATTTGGTCCAGTGCTGCACACCAATTTAAACAGCATCTTCATTCCAGTGCAGTGTGAAGTTTGTAGCTGTGCAGCCCTTGGCTTTCCTCTCCCCATTGCTCAGTACATATCAGGGAGCATCCTGAATCTTCTACAGCAGGCAAATCTACAGTTTTACCACTTCTCATTTTTTCTTAGATATTTTAGTTGAAGACAGTAAGCAATATGCACCTTTTAGGTAGAAGAAAATTAAAGAAAAAGAATTAAGAATTACAGATACCTAGTAACAGTCTTTTCAGGCCCAGACTGCAGAATTTTTAGGAAAAAGGATCAAAACATCCTATTTCTTGCTTAGCTAAGATCTCTTTCTGCATTTGGAAATCATTTAATGTTTGACTGTTTGTGTAATAGTCTGAGATTGATCCTAATTATCCTCCTATCAAAAATTGGAATTTATGCATATTCTCCTGCAAGTCTTTTTCACAATAAAGTACCTCTTTCTGGAAAGATTCAGTGTCAGGATATCATTGCCAACATTATGCTGTACACTCACAGTGCATTTATTAGTACACTTTTCTTCCATTACTGCCCACATTGTAAGGCAGCAGCAAAACCATTAGTGTAAAGCAAACACTCAAGCTCCACTAAGTACATTTCACTGGAGAATGAGAGACAGTTAGATTTTCACTGCTGAATTCCTGCCTATGATTTATTTGTTTTGCTTTGGGGTCATTTGTGTCTGCTTTTAACTAACTCATGTTAAGGTCGCTCAAGGGAAGGCTCTAGTCAGTACCCTTGGCTTCTTGAGCTGTGTGTAGGAAAAGATGAATTACATGCACATTTGCACCTTATTGTCTAGATTTCTTCAGACATCTTAACCAGAGGCATAATATCCTCATTCTAATCTCCTTGCCTTGATTTCTTAAGAAAACTGAGGAAGCTGAGTTTCCATGGAAACTGAGGCACAGATTGTGTGCTAGGAGACAGGTTCCTTCTACGTGCTGTTGGGAAATGTCCAAGGTGCACAAGTGTTTCTCTGAATGGGGAGCTCAGAATGTTTATGTGCTGGTTTAGATGCAATTTCAACACAGCTGTGCAAGTGTGTCCAGATCTCTCAGTATTTCCCTGCCTGCCTGAAATAAGGCTTCAGTGTCTCACAATAAAACTGGGAAGCTTAAATATGTTGTAACATATTTTGAGGTTCCCAGTCAGAGATCCTGTGCACTTTAAAAAGGCTTAGGAATTTTTTGTGTACCCTGAAAGACCTATTAAAGTAAAATAAAATCTGTGGGTGTGCCTGATACTACTGTTTTCTGAAACATATCCTCACTCTAGTTTGAGTTTTGTTTTGATATCTAAAACCAACCTAAAATTTTCAAAACTTCTCTGGGACACCTACCTTCAGGTCTGTAAATCTTAAATTTCCTGTAGAAGCAAGATAGATTTCCATTCTTTAAGAATAATCTATGGATAAATTTAAGCTGTCCACTCATTTAGCAGAACTTGACTGGACATCATCTCTTGCTTTTGGGCTCTGTTACAACTCAGTCACCAGTCTCCTGAGCTCCACTATGAATTCCAAGAGGCCTAAATTGTTGCATGTCATAGCTGAGCTCAGCATTCCCTCATGCTAATCTAAAGATTAGAGCTGATCACTCTGTGATGCATTGGGCCAGGTCTCTAAACTGAAAATATCTATGGGTACATGGATATGTATCAGCATATGGACACACCTTAACAGATGTGTTGAAATTGCTTCCAGACTATATTCCAGTATCCCTTCAATTCCAAATGTTAAATCCATTTACTTTTTTTTTTGGCCTATGAGGGCTAAAGTCCCTGCCTGAAAATGAAGTAATTCTCAGTGGTGTAATTTGGATTCTCCTAAAGCTGAGGGCAATCTGTGCTTCTGACTTCCCTCATTACTTTGCAAACAGTGACACAGTAAACACTGTGATTTTGTCATTAGAAGACACTGATGAACTAGGAGTTGATGCAGGAATGTGGTGTTTCCTATTGGTTATTACACATGTGTGTAATATCCCATAGCATCCACAGAGAGTTTTACCCTTGAGTTGTGGATCTATCAGAGATTAATCAAGATAAAATGTCGTTGCCTTTCTCTCTTTCCTAAATTATTTTAAGAATGTCAGCCATGTTGAAAACTGATTTGAAAACTGATATAAGTATAAAAAGAAGCATCACCTGTGTCTTGGCAGATAGGTTACTATTCAGCTTTTAATTTTCAGGTGTTTCTATTCCTTTGACTGCCAGTTGCAGGCAATGTGAGACAATTTTATTGCAAAGAGCTCAAGCTCTTTGCTGGAGGAATTCAGGGAAGGAAAATAGCTTGAACAGTGCTTAGTCTCCCAGCAAACAACAATTTTCCACATCTTGTTAGTATTTTTTTGTTAGTTCTATGAAAAACTGAACATCATAAGGAAGCTGTCAGTGGACTGTATGTTCTGGATTGTTTGCTAAAATAATTTCAGGTATGACTTGTAAGAAGAGGAAATCTACAAAGATAGAAACCAACAAGTTAACTGGAGTAAATTGCCAGTCAAAAAAATGAACAAAGTTTTGTCTATGCATATGTTTGTATCATGCACAGAAGTTTTATGTTATTTTTCACTATAATGTTTTAATTTTCCCCTTGAAATTGTTTGGCTGTTCCTGTTTCTTCTCTTTAATATTTCAAAATATTTTATTTTATTAACTTTTAATTTCAAGCTGGGTGTTGCTCTTTAGCTATAGGAAAAAATGACACGAAGTGTGTACCAGCATCATAAAGCAAATGGCTTTAATTGCAGTGATTCTCCCAGAAAAAATGCTTACACTTTGGAAAAATACAACTAAAATAAGCTGTCTTCTATCTAAGGACTGTAAGATCATGCATGCATGCCATATGTTTTTACATGGCAATATGTCTTGGTTCTTTAACTCTTTTCTGTTACATATTTGGTGGAATTTTACAGTGTTAGGACTCCAGGTCTATTCACATGTTTCATTTTTATACTCCATCAATTCTCTACGTACTAAGTAGCTCACTGAGGTGGAAAATTTTTAAATTTTATTTCTGGATGCTTCCTGTGAGTACATAAAAGAGACGTTGTCCTCTCCTTGTTGCAGCATTAGATTTAGATTTCAGTCCATGGCTAGAGTTGGTCTAAATAGCTCCTTCAGATATGGCAGGAACTTCGCAGGTGAGTTTAAGACTAATGCTTCGTTATTTTTGAAACGACACTCACTGGAAATTTGCACACTAGCAGAAAAAGTCTTACATATACTCTTTTAGACTACAGTACTGAATCTATTAGCCTGTATGAACACTGTTTAAATCTCCAGATGTAAATGTAGTCTATTTTAAAAGTCAGCTGTAGTTGCTGAAGCAAATGTGTTTTGGAATGACAGCTAGTGAGACGCAACACTTGTGAAGTCAAACATTTGTCAACTTGTCCACATGTCAGATGTTTGAATTTGTTTCCGCTTGTCTTGCCTAGAGTCTTATTTTATTAACCGAAATCCAGGTTGTGTGGATGCAACATTATGCCTCAGAGGATAGATTCACATAACTCACATACCTTGCAAGGCATCATAAAAATTTGGAAAAATAAATCAGAGGACTTGCAGTGAAAGTTCTTATGAATATTGCCTATTTCCATGCTTTTCTTTTCACAGTTACTTGATTTGCCTTCTGCAGATCTTGTAGTCTTAAATAAAAGATAAAGAGGGGGGTCGTCCCTCTAACTTCCCTTGCTGTCATAGACAGCCACAGTCATCATTTTGATTTCTGTGGCCCTGAACTCTACATAGTGCTGCAGTGGCATCAAGTCTGCAAGCTTAGAGAGACACCTGCTGAATCTCCATCCTGCCAGCACAGTGCATTGCACTCGGAGCTTTAACTGTGGCTGAGACAAAGAAAGCTAAAAAGTACGTGTGGCAAATAATATTATTTGATAACCAGCTTCACAATGTGACATTTCTTTCTCCTTACATAGTAAATTGTCACTGTTAGCATAGTTTTGTTGAATTCATGTTTCATATAGAGAAAAATATGTTGCACTGATGGCTGTAGCAGTTCCTTCCCATTTAGATCCCTTTATATATTCATTTGTGCAAACTCACTTACAAATCAAATGGCCATGGTTAATTTTGCAGAAGTTTTTTTTACAGAATTTTTTTACTCCCTGTGAGAGATTTTTCAAGAGTTTGTTACAAGCAGGTTTCTTTGACTAGGTTTGTGGATACTGAAATTTCATTTGTGAAAGACGTTCTGCAGGTGCATGGCCTCATTAATGCCAACATCATCCTAAGCTGGGGGGTTGACTGTGAAAGGTGAAATATTGCTTAAATAAGTCTTGGTTTCTTTTGGTTTTAAAGTTTCTTTTTCAGCTTTGAAAGCCAAATACTGAAAATAAAACAGTGCAACCAAAACCTCTGTAGTTCTTTTTCTTGGATTAGTTCCAGTTTTTGTCTCAAGGGCTTTGTTAGCCTTCTTACCCTCAGGCAGCTTCTTGTCCTGAAGTTATTTTTGTTATCCTTGTATGAGCTTCTGTCTGATAGGCGAAGTGAACTGTTTTCTTCCTTATTTCTTGGTCTGATGACTTCCATTCAGATCATGCCCAAAAGACACACTAATGACAATAATTTTTTTTTTTTAATTTTTTTTTTTTTTTTTTGGTAAGACTTTTTTTCTCTGTGGCAAGTCGAAAATTTTACAGAAGAATGATTTTCCATGGTAAACCACATTTTTCAAATCATAATATTACACAGAAGTAGTTTATTTTGCAAGTGTTGGCTTCCATACCCTTGTGCTGTCTAGTCAACCCTCTCAAAACTTATTTTTCCTTCAGTCACTACATTTACATTTTCAACCACAATAAAATCAGATTTAAAAATTTTTAAATCTTCTGTGAAATGAAAATTCCACTTACTTGCTGGAAGCTCTATTAAATATTATGGAGAAGAGCAAAGTGCAAGTGTTGTTTTCAGGGATGCAAACTTACACAGACACTTTATACATAAACTGTGGTACAGTAGTTGAGTGTTTTACACAACCCCAAGCCTGCATTCTGCCTTTGTGAGGCTTCTTTTTTCTCCCAAGACTGGGTTAAATTTGGGAAGTTAAATTTATTTAATTTCTGCTGTCCTTCAGAATCTTTGCTTTAAGAGCATTGATATCTGACTGTATGCATGATTCCAGTATTTGTCTCAGTGGAATTATTTGTACCCTTTTCTTGTCTTTTTCTAAGTTTAGATTAGATTGTGTTGCTGCAGCATCACGCTAACTTGTGCTGAATTGTTCACCCCATTAGGCTTTAAGTACTTTCCAAAGTACCTGTGTCTGTGTCAGTGTTTTTTAAATATGCTACAAGATGTGTACATTCCTGGATTACAGAGTTTTAGTAAATTGTCAAAACATTTGAATTGTAATTCAGTTAAGTTTTCACTTCAGACGACAGAATTAAAGCACAAATGCAAAATTAAAGCTATGTTGTTTAAAATGGAACCCTTCCTAATTGTTTTGTACATGTCATGATAAAATGATCTAATGCTTTTTCCCACCTTTTTTTGGTCAAATTTTTACTAAGATTGAACTGAGTGCAATAATTGCTACTGTGGTGCCAGAGTAAAATTGAGTTTAGAAATGCCAGTTTTGACTGATGAAGTATGTAAAAACATCAGACTTTCAACTTCAGTAGAACTCTTGCTGCAATGAAAAACTATTGATTTGCATAAAGAACATCAGAATCTGTCCTTTGCACAAGCAAAAGATGAATCCCTGCTTTTGGGTTCATTGCTGGTCATATAATTTAATAAATTAGCATTCAAGAATGAGTAATTGAGCAAACAGTTCAATTCAAACAGTTCTTCAAACAGGCTTCCTAATTTTTTTTTTTTTCTGTAAAGTTTAGTGTTTTCTGAGTATTATGGTACCTGTCTACAGTATGGCCATAAAGCTTATTCTACAGCTGCAGTATACTTAAATGGACTGTTAGGTCTGGATTAACAGTGTCTTCAGTAGTGTAACACATTTCCTGGAATATTTGAGTTTTTCTTCAAGCATTTTGGTAGCACACTTTGTGCTGGTATTTCAGGAGCACGATTAATTGAACCCCTCAGGAAAGAATGCAAGTAAATCTGGGGCTCTTCCAAGTAAGCTTTAAAGGGATCAGATCAGCTGTTTCCAATCCCTGGACACAGCTTGCTGCAGAGTTAGTTAAGAAGAAATACTGAACTTCATGAAAGTATGAAGCAGTTTCACGGAGTGTGTTCACCTGCCATCTTTCTTTCATGTTTTTCTCCTTATCAGTTTAAGGTGTCCACCTGTCACCTTTGTCACACCTTTCAGGCTTTGTAGTGAAATTTCCATGTTAAAACTTCCTTAAGAGAGCTCCTGTCGGCTTTCTTTGCAACACTTAACTTTTCATGTACTTCTTAGTACAAGAAGGCAAAATTCTACAGGAACCCAGCAAGTTCTTTGCACCAGAAGTCTCAGTGGCAAAACTTAGAAAGCAGAATATGCTTAGGGAAAGGATAAACAGTTTTTTGCTGTTTTCTCAAAGTCTAACTTCCTGTGATTCAGCTGTGAATTTGCCGATAAACAAATGTTCACCTTCAAAAAGCTTTATTAATCATTAGAGGGTGAGGTACTCCATATGTGTTTTATGTTAATCCTTTTGTTGGATTCAAAGATTCCTTTGATGGGAAAGCTTCAAGAGACAAGGTGATGACACATTTTAGGATGTGTCAATGCGATGAAAATACGGTTTTTTCAAAGTCCAAGGCCTATCCAGGAATATTTTTCACCCTCTTTTATGAAGCTGCTTAACAGATACAAATTGTTGCTCTTGAACTAGATTCCTAAAGGGATCAGATTTATTATATGTTGGGATTTGATTTATGGATTCACATGGAGGTGGAAGGGATCCTCTATAAATGTGTTCACTTGTCTCTTCCTAAAGCACAGTGGGATAGGAGACTCTTTGCATGAGCTCCAAAGACTGAAAAGTCTCCCATGTATTCTTGGTTTAAACACAGCTGACTATCCTTATCGAGTCACCTAGGTCCAAATTCCACCTTTGGCATTTGGACATATGAGGAGCACAGCTGAAGGACAGATTATATATATATATATATATATATATATATGTGCTAAGCACAAGATGTCTTACATAGATGAAACTGAAATCCTCTGTCTGGAGCATTGCATTTGGATCAGTGTTGCAAGATGACACTTTAATTTCTTTAGGATCAGAGACTGAAATTTTCTGCTTAGGATTGGTAGCTACAGAGATCTTAAGTGTGTTGTATTTTGTTTTGTTTTGCTTTGTTGTTTTGGTCAGAGGGGTTTTTTGGTAGTTTTTTATATGTTTGAAAGAGGATTGCATAACTCAAATGTCTGTCTAAGAAATCAGGTACCTGAGATGAAATTTTTCTTCAGTCTAAGAAAGTTTATGTTTGTCTCCTACCTCCCAAAAGCTCTCTCTGATGACTCAGTTGCAAGCTAGACGGAATGAAAATGCCCTGCTTGTCCTTGGTTATTCCTTCATCTTACCAATGCTGAGCCAATGTGAAGAATGGAGGATTCACAGAGCCAGAGGTTAGGGTAGCACAGGAGGGCTTGGATCTCAGTTTTTACAGCATTCAATTATGAGAGTAAAATATTTTCCCATTGGTCTTGTATTGTTTCAAGCATCATCACCATCTTCTTTATATTGAAAGACACTTCAAAAAAGTGTGGCAGTGGGTCAGGAGGAGTGCGAGGCAGAGCACCTCAGCGTTAGGGACTGCAGGTTGGTATTTGGAGCATAAGTAACTGCTCTTCACTTCTGTTAATGCCCAAAAGTCAGGCATAAGTTAACCAGGGAAGCCTCTGCTCAGCTTCTTTGAACCTTTGATGTTAGGTTTTCCCCAAGTAATGTTTTTGGTTTTAGGCTGCTTTCTCCTTAGTCTTGTTCTGGTCTCTTAATTTCTGTTTTTTAAACAAATATTATTTTATTTTTTGCCTTTATAAATTATGTCTTTTATACTTTTCATGCTGTATTTACAAAATTCTGCTAATATTTTGCAAACACAAAGCCAGTCAGTTTCTTATTTGAAGTTGATGGACGTGATCTTTGTCAAACAAAACCACGATCAGTAGAAGGTGTAGAGCACTAGTTCTCAAGTGTGTGAAATGAATCCCAAGTCTTTCATTTGATGGTGACTGTCAGAAATGCACTTCTATTATATTATTTTTGTAAATTGTTTTAAAAATCATATTGGATTTGGAACTAGTCCAGAAACGAATCCTTCAGAGACCATGTCTGTTCGGTGATTACAGAATATAATGAAAAAAGGATGGTGATATGTATTTAGCTATGGAAAAATAAAAGATTTCTAATTTTGTTGTAATAGAGTCCTTGCAGTTTGAATTTCTGTGTGATTTTGGGTGTTTTTGGTTAGTTTATTGCTTGCTTTTTCTTTTTCTTTTTTCTTTTTTTTTTTTCTTTTTTCTTTTTCTTTTTCCTCCTTTTTTTCTTTTGTCCTCCCACCTTTTTCTGTTTTCTTTTTTTGTTCTTTTTTTCCCCCCTTTTTTTGTTCTTTGCTTTTGTGCTGGAGTCCATGTCATTTCTACCAAGCTGAAAGAAATACATTGTCTGAGTTTTCATCACTTTTGCTGTGTTTAGTTAGCGGTGACATCATTAACCCCTATTTCACAAGACAAAGCCTTGCCTCCTTTCCTTAATCAGAAAGTGTCTGTTCTTGCCATCTTTAGGAGGCTTCGTTCAGGGTATCCTGAGACCAAATACTGCTTTTTTTTATACTGTATCCTGAGACAAATACTGCTTTTTTATAGAATTGTTTGGGGATTTAATTTATTTTCAATTCAGTATTTCTTATTAAAACTTCAATCACCCTCCACTTGATTGTAATTAAAACTGCCCCTAGGCAATAAATTTTGTTCTATGCAAATAGGACAGGTATAATTATGGAAAAATCTAATTGTTCATCTATTGCTCCTTTTCATGTGGTGTTAAAATAAGTGATGAAGTAATTAGATTTTTTCTCTTCAAATATCAGAACAAAAAACCCAACAGAATTTCTGCTTTTCCTTGAGCCTGGATTCGTAATGCATGCTCCTGATTCTGTGAATTCTGAAATTTTCTTCAGACCAAAGATAGGAAGTTCTGAGTGTGTCCTCTTGAATTAGTGCAGGGAAAATATTTCTGTGCAGTGGTGGGCTTACGAGAGGAGTGTGAAGAAGAGTGAGGGCACCTGGGTTTTGGTCCTGGAGTTTGGCACTTCCAAAGAGGATGGGACAGTGGTGTTCCCCTCTAGATTCCTTCATTAACATCTTCATTACTTTCAGCTCTGACGTTTCTAAGGGAAAAAATACATCTTTCTTAACATTTAGTTAACAAAGCTGAAATTGATCCGTGGTTATGTTTCAGGGTATTTCTTTATTTTTATGATGCAACCTGTTGCAGATGTCAGCAGGTTGCACTTCATTTTGAACGGGATTTTTTACCCACCAAGGAACACTTGCCAAAACTGAAAAGGTCATGAAGATCCTTTAGGTCTAGCTCTCTTGTACAGAAACCCCTTACATAATCCTTCAGCTTCAATTGCTACTTGCACACTGGCAATGGCCGTGTCCCTGCTCCTTTTCTCATTATGCCATCTCCAAGTTGGTTTGTGTTACAGCAGCAGTGACTCACTAATGCTCAGTCCACTGGAAAGTACTAAACAGACAGGCTGTGCTGCTAAATTCAGCGGCTATTCCCCGAGTACCTTCTCTGAGTCAGAGACCATGGAGCAGTGATTTTGTTTTTGCTGGATGTGTTTGGGCGGATTGGTGTAGGCGTGGGCGGCTGTAACGCTCTCATTGCTGAGCAGGCAGTGAGCAATCCCCCTTGATGTTTGTTGTGCCACTTCCCCCCCAATCCTTTTTTTTTTTTTTTTTTAATTGTAAAGGTTTACATGTATTCTGGAGTTGTCAGGATGTATTTATGTTTTACCAGGTCTTTAAAAAAATTAATGTGAATGAACAGAAAATGCTAGAGGAGCATGTTTACCTGTTCCCAAGGTGATAAAAGCAGATTGAGTTGAAATCCTAGGGGTGAGTATTTTCAGGTCGATTTCAAATAGAATCAGCCTTTAGCAACATTGAATATACTGACGTGTGTAAACCATGTGGTCCCACCAGGCATTTCCTCAGCATTTCCAATCCCTCTTCTCTTCCACAGTATTGATGACATGCCAGACTTCCCACTGGGTCAACAGAACTGTCCTTCCCTTCTGGCCCCTCAACTGTCCTTCCTCCCCCAGCTTCCCTCCCTGAAGCCTGCATGCATCTTAAGGGTATTCCTTTCATAACCAGTGGAGGGGAATGGAAGTCAAAGGACTAGTGCATGGCATTTTGCAGTTCTAGGGACAATATTTCATCTCATGACACATTTAATGGGCTTCAGTTCCAAGTAAAAAGATGACATCATAACCAAATGTAACGTAATAGTAGGTACAAATATGTGCATATAACAAAAGTAAAATAAATTCAGTTTTAAGGTAATAATCTGAAAGAATTTTCATTAAGAATTTATTACTATTTTTTCTCCCAAAGTAGAAATCCAGATGGTGTAATTTTACCCCCAGTTATTGTTTGCTGTGTCTTTCTGAATTTCTTTCTGTATTTTTCTGTACATTTTCCCTGTACTCTGTATATTACAACATCAATGCTTCATTTTCAATGTGTATCTTATTTTTAGGCTTACACTTTCTAAAGCCAGTGCTTGCTACAGCCAGCCTTTTCATCTGCTAAGAATATAGTATAGAGGTGACTACAGAGGGTGAAACCGAGGAAAAAATAACATTACAAAGTACAAACTGTGGTGTAACATAACTATAACCATGTAGTTGGGAGAATGGAACATAGGTGGTACTACTACAAGGTGCTTTAGCTTTTTGATTCCTTGGTTTTAACCTTTTAATGAAGCACATTTTTCTTTTAACTGTTGCTACACTCTTCTAATATTTCATAAAAGAGCTTTCTGTATTTGCAGTAGATTCACATAAGATACATATTTGCATTATTGCTGTATTGTAGGCAAAGTTTATGGCTGCAGGCTGTGTTCCTGATTTTGTTCTGAATAAAGTATGGACTTAATGTTAAGCATGTAATAGTATTAATGACAATTTTTTTCTTGAATCAAAGTTTATGACTTATGGTATGACTTGGAATTGAAAAAACTAAACAAAACAAAAAACCTGTAATAGTGAATATAATAATAAGCTTAAAGGAAGCATGAAATACAATTATGTTCATGTGGTCCAAGTAAACAGTCCATTGTCTGTTTATTCTAGACTTAGAGCTTCTATTAGTTTCTCACTGAAATCTTCTGTTAAATGGGCACAATATTCCTAAATATGTAGGTCTGAAAACAGTGTAAGTATTTCCTGCTTGGAATTACTTTATGCTTATTTACCTTTTTACTTACTGTTAAGAAATTTACTTTAAGCTTCTGCAAAATAATGTCACGTAGGAGACTTCTTTGGTCTTAGTGTTTAGAGTTTGGTATTTTTTGTCTTGGTGATCTTGAAAGCAAGTGGGGATGTTTTGTGTCTAAATATTGTTCTTATTCCTAATTGCCTTCCCGATTCGTGTAAAATTTCACTCTCAGGATAAGGGAGGAGTGTGGGTATGACGTATGTCCTTGATGCAGTCAGGCTTTCTAGAGTGGTATCATAGGAGTTTATATGGAATGGAACTAGTACTGCTATAGTCTTGTCAGATTATCTGGATTTAAACTGAAAAAGTGGTTCAGAATTTTTATATATATATATCACAGAATCACAGAATCAGCTGAGTTGTAAGGGACCCACAAGGATCAGAGTTCAGCTCCCAGCCCTGCACAGAACTATTCCCATGTGCCTTAGAGTATTCAAATGCTTCTTGTACTCTACCAAGATTGGTGCTGTGACACACTCACATTCTTTAGAGCAGGTTTGAGCTTTGGAGGCTTGCAAAAGCTGGTGTAAAACAGCTCATCAACTTTGTGCTTCTCTTAGCTTCATTGCAACACAATATTGTGCTTGCTTTTTCCTGGTTGCTGGTTTGTGTGGTTTTTTGTTTGTTTTTTGTGTTTTTTGGGGGGTTTTGTTGGGTTTTTTGTTGTTTTTTTTTTTTTTTTTTTTTTGGGGTGTGTTTAGTAACACAATTTTATGAATTGATCGTAAAATTTTTGCTTATGCTGTTTAATTGAAGTACTTCTGTAAGACTTCCTCATTGTGGTCTCAGCTGTAACTACATCTGCATTCACTACTGGCCATGGATTAGAATTTCCAGGAAGGACACAAAGGGGGCAGAGATGTGGGAACAAGATGTGCTTTTGCAGAATGCTTGACTACATGCTCTGATTTATTATTTAGCTGTGAGCTATGTTCAGTTCAGCAGGAGAGCTTTTCTTCCCGCAGTTCCATTGAGATCTCTGTGTTTCAAGTTACTCTTGTGCAGTGACTTGGACATTGTTCCTACTTGTATGCTGCTACTGCTTTGACAATGTATTTTCAGTGGCCTCAATTCCTAGAAAAGATTGTTCTACATTTGTTTCTGTGTTCTCTGATACTTAGTGCACTCACACAAGCATTAAACTGCTGATATTTTCTTTGCTGATAACCAGTGGTCAGCTTGAAAGCTACAGAATTCCATTCTATTGTATAGAATTAGATTAGTGATACTAAATAACTATAATTAGAAACTCTTTTACCATGTCAGGGTAAGCTCCTGTACTTTCAAGTTGCATCTAGTCTCGGGAAAGTTTTCTGGTACATTTTTGATGTATTTCAGTAAGAGTCAGGCAGGTGATTGGAGAATGTAATAGATGTTGGTGGAAGCAAGTTTTCATTTCCTATAAACAGAATGTTTGCATGGAGCAATGATATATATCACCCTATACTAGAGGGATTTCTGCATCTGTGAAAGTCTCCTACATTATGAATTTAAAAATTTGATAGTAATCTTGCTGACTTTGTAAGGCACTTCATGCAAGGGAAAATGCTAGTAAAATCATATACATAGAAATGCAAAGCTTAAGTAGCATTGAAATTAAACTTTTTTTATCTGCATTGAGAATCATTACAACATCTATGTAAAAGTCTGGCTCTGATATTTTCCCATGATAATTTTTTATCTGCAGTTGTAATGGCCACGATAAAAACAGAGCACTACAGTAAAAGACATTGGAAAACTTTCGTGAACAGGAAGTAAATTCTATTGGCAAGGGCTTGGTAACTGCTTAGAGAGTCCATAGCTGCCTTATCAGCCCCATGATCAGTTTTGCCTGGAAGCATTTCACAGCAGCCCACCGCATATTGAAGGTGGGGACTCAGATAACCTAACAGAGGGGAAGATTACAGATACTTTTCAATTTCTCACATTTTTCAAAATGAATCCTGATATGCTACATGTGTCAGTACTCGTACTCCTGCTGAACCCTTCCTATAATGTGGAATCCAAGTGTGATGTATCTATTGCTTCTGCAATATGTTTTAGAGCAGCATGCAAGAAAGTCTAATTCCCTGACACAGGACATGCCAGTAACAGGTTCATTTTTACAGCACTGCCCATAAGCTATCCTTGCGCTCACTGTGTTTTTGCTATTTGTTAAATGTGAAATATAAAATTATTAAAAAGCATGTTGCATGATTTATTTTGTTTACTTTAAGCTTCAAAAGAGAAAGTTGTGTAGTTTAAGCTAAGAGTCTAGCTAGGCTTCCTCTGTGCCTGTTGGAAAATAGGCTCTGCCACAATGGAGTGGAGGATTCATTTCATTTTCTTGCAGTCCCTTTGGCACTATTTCTTCTTTTGCAGCAAAGGAAAATGTATGATCCTTTTGAATTTCTTCACAGCTTGACTCCTTCTTGCTCATCTACCTTGTGAATTAATTTTTTTAATACCAGCTGTGATCTGCAAACCTTTTGCACCCCTTGCAAACCTTCACTCCCTTTGAAAAGTGTAAGCTCTGTTCAAGTATAAATACAAATTATTTCATTTACTTGATGGATTCTCCAAGTTGTCAAACATCTGCAACCCTGCATTAGTTTTCATTTGCATCTTGATAGGTAGTGGGCATCATTTACATCTATATAACCTCCCTATGCTCAGTAGTTTTTTTCAGAATTATATTTTCCCATATTAATTGGGAATGAAAGCTGTAAAGTCCTGCCCATCAGAGATCAATTCTGTCACTGGCAGAACCAAAGGAAGCATTCTCTTTTGTCGTCCCCTATTGACTAATAAAGATGGTGCCAATCACAACAGATTTTTCATCTGTTACTGGCTAAACTTGAATATGCTTGTTATGTGCAGGCCTGGGTCAAGGCTCTTTTATGACAACATCTTTGGACTTCATGGGAGGTTTTTTGGTATGCATTTATGTGACATTAACAATTTGAGGTGGATTTAGAAGACTGCAAAAGGTAGTTCAGGTATCTTCTTTGCTGTTGCCAAAAACATACAATATGCCATGGAATGGTTTAGGTTGGAAGGGACTTTAAAGATAATCTGGTTCCAAACCTCCTGCCGTGGGCAGGGACACATTCCACTAGATCGAGTAGTAGGGATTTTATTTGGCAATCACCTACACAGTGTTTTCAAGAGATTTTCATGGAAGCGAGTTCACCTGCAGAGGCTAAAAAGAAGGCTAAAAGCCTTTTACCAAGATGAAAAAATCACATATGCAAGAATGGGATTTTGAAATCTCTGAAGACAATCTGGACCCGGGTGTCCTCCTTTTCAATTGGAGGATGGCATTCAAATTGCTCTTACACTTGTGTATAACATGAGATGTTAATCTTAAGAATCAAAAATCTTGGAAATCTGACCCAAGCTACTTTGCAGGAATTAGTTGTGGTCACAAAACAAGAGAGCTTATTCCAGTTTCAAAAATAATAATGGTTTGCTGCAATTTGCAATTGCATGTTCATTAAGTGCATTGAGCCATTGGACATACTGTAATCCACTGCTACTGCTGTGGCATGTGTTACTATTTGAGAGGCAGGGTTACCTCCTGATGAGGATTTGGGGATTTTGGTTTTTAGTTCCTTCTGAAGCATGCAATCTACAATGTGGATGGTGCATGGAAGCATCTTGCACAGATGTTCTGGTCTGAAAAGGCAGCAAAAGCACACAGAAACACAAACAAGGAGTGTTCAGCAGGGATTCAGCTGTTCAAACTGGAATGAATTAAAACATCCATGGGGCAAACATAGTAACAACTGCTTTGTATTTAAAAAAATAATAGAAAAAACCCAAAACTGTCTGGATCTGCCTGCTTTATAGGAACTTAACTAATAGCAAATTAGTCTCTTTAAATGAACAATCTAGCTATGGCAGGGATCCAGGAAATCAGAGAAGGTTGCACAGCCATACCCTAATTGATGTGCACATCAAACCCTGGGGACTTGCTCCTGAGGTTCTGGAAGCTGAAACATGTATCCATGCTTATTGTTGGTGTCCTCAGATGGAGGTGGTATTTCAGTGAAGAAGGAAAAATACCCCAGTGTGTAAAGGACAGGCTTAGTAAGTAGCAAATGAGTTGTAAATTAGTTGGCATTTTGATGATTTTGCCCTTCTCCCTCCCAGCGAGCCAGGCTGTCACTGCCATCTCCCTGTGCTGCCCTGCGAGCTGGATGTGCTGTGCTGTGGCACCTGTAGGTTGGTCAGATTCCCCTAAATTAGCCTAAGGGACATCATACCATCCTTGATTGGAGGGAGGGGAGGTAGGATTGTTCAAAACCAGAGCACAGCAAGTATTTCTAGCCATTATTTCCCCTCATTGTTCTCTCTATGTATTTCTTTCTTTTTCTCCTCTGTTTTGGAGGTGGTTTTTGGTTGTTTTTTCACTACTCTGGTGGCTCTGACAACACTCAAATGGATATTATCCAGCCTGGGGACTATATTTCTGTCCTACACCATTTGTATTTTTCAGATTACTCAAAATAACTTTACGGAGTGGATATGGGGAAAATGAGCTAATATTGTCATTTGGATGTTTCTCTTTATTTTAGGGAATAGAAAGGAGAAATGGCATATTCCCCCTAAATATGCACATGAATTATATTTATATATATATTATTTTTGTTTCTAATATGAGCTTATTAATTAAGTTATTGTTGAAGAGGAACAATACTTTTCACTCCTGTAAATTATTCTTTGGTTCTGAAAGCCCCTAATATCAATTTATTAAAAAAAAAAATACATATATATATATAAAATAAAAATTAAAAAACCAAACTTGTTACCACTGCAGAAATTTGTGTTCACTTTTTGGCAATCTTATATAAAACAAAGATCTGGGTTCTGGGAATAAAGCAGACCTTTACAACAAAAACTTCAGGTAATTTTTTTACCTTTTGTTCGTGGAAGTCAAGGAGCAGCATTATCATTAAAAGGATAAAGTGCATTCAAACAACTGAAACAACAATAAGATGCTAATCAAAGAAATTATAGAAAAGTAACATGCTGTGGTCTTTGGCTCTATAGAGAAATTCAACCTGTAGTCTTTTTTCTATTTTAAAGTAAAAGTCACCTAAGAAATTAATTTTATTAACATAGGAGTTAAGTAAATAGAGAATCCTATGGCAGAACGGCAGTACACCTGACTCATACACAGCAGTGGTTTTATATATCAGTCTCAAATTAAATATAATTAAAATTGGTCTCAAGGGTCGGCAAACTGCCAGAAAGGTAGAGAAAATAAGCAGAAGAGAAGCCAGAAACATGGACTGAAAACAAAGAGAAAATGACAAAAGAAGGTAGACAGCACTGGTGGATTTGGGTGGAAACAACAGTTAATTGGTGTGCAAAGAGAGAGAGATGAGACTTGAAATAGGAAAGATCAATCCAAAAAGATGAACTAAAGAGAAAACACACAGAAATTGATTATTTTGTCCATGTCCATAGTTCTCCTGATCCTCATGTTCTGTCATTTATAACTGGTCAGTAAATGATTCTGTATTAACTTTTGATTGCAGGCTTAAAGATTTTATGATTAGGTTTGGGATCTTGGACTTGGCAAGAAAGCAGACTTGGGGCAGTGTACATAAACCTTAGTGAGATGGGCTTGAAATGGGTGAGAACAGACTATAAAGTAAATTCTGTGTGGCATAAGGGAGGGTTGTTGGTGGTTTACCTGCAGATTAACAATCAGGAGGTTTCTGAAGATTGCAGGTCAGAGAATGCAGATCAGCAAACAGTGAAAGTCTGGCATTAACAAACAGGTGCCTGAATAAACTATGCTTTGCACACCAGAAAGACAGGTGGCCCCATGACATTCTGGTTTACTTGACTGATACAGTCTTCATGGAGGAAAATGGATGATGGATCAGGGAATTACATGGTTTCTGTTGGCATAGAGTAGATACTCTCTGTATGGGTGTTTCTCAGTTAGAAACTGAGGAATAAACTCAGTTTTATATCCTATAGGTTAAGGATGTTTTTATTTAGTTCACCATAATTTGGTAAGACTAAACACTAAATCTCAGTGTATTCTGAATACAGACCAAACCCTTAATCTGTCATGCAGGATAAGTGGCATGGCAGTACTTAGTTGATGGAACAGTAAATCTCATTAACTTTAACAGTGAGTGAGCCTTTAGCATGTTAATTAGTTTTTGATCCCTTTAACAACAGACATCAAACACCCAGCAAGCTCTTTCTTTCAGTAAACATATTTTGAAGAGGAAGGATATTTTGAAGAGGTAAGAACTGGAGTCTTGTTTGTCATCTATTAGGCAGGACTTTGATAGAGTCTTCTCCACTGCAGCTTAGATGAAGGCTGTGGTACCAGAGACCAAAATAGTGCTTTAAATCCTTTCTTGGCTTATCTGGATTTTGTGATTTACTAAAAGCTAGTAACTCATTCAAACCCAAGGCAGTCACTACTAGAAAAAGCAATAAAATATTAAGCATCATAGTTTCTTATTGATTTCTGAAGTGGGGACTGTTGCTGTAAGACTTCAGTTCCTAGAGAGAAATGTTACTTTGATTTGATATTTCATAAGACTGGGTATATTGGTTCCTCAAGGGAGAATGTGTTGTAGGGAAACATAATTATCCCAGCTCATTTCTTGCATTCACTTTTTTTTTTGTTTGTTTTGTTTCTGAATTCAGGGAAACAAAAAGTCCTGCTTAGTTCAGAGCTGAGGTTAAAAACTTGGCAGAAAATTTAAAATATAGAAACACAGAAGTATGTTAGCAGTTTTATGGAGACACAAACCATCAAAGGTTGTTAGTGGAAATTCCAGAAAGGAGTTTATATATATCCTGTTTTAATGTCTAATGCCCACTTAGTGTGATTTGTGCTTCAGTGTCAAGTGAATAACCCTTCTTGATGTGGTTTAAAGTGCATGCCCCAATGCAGAGCCTCATCTCTTAGATTAGAACTGTTTGCTTACATGTTCAAGTGAAGAAATCCTGGATTCTGTTATATAGTTGTCCACTTGTGAATTAGTTGTAAACACAAAATCTGCAAGCAGTAGAAAGAGACAGACTTTTCTAGAACATGATACATTTGGTCCAGTTTAGATACTTACTTACAGAGGAGATAGAAAAAGTCAAGACTGCCTCAAGTGTAGATCGGTGTGACTATCACCTTCCCTTTTTGTCTCCTCCTTTTATCCATTCTTTCCTCTACTAGTAAATCAGGAAGATGGGGAGGTATTGATGGGTCACTTCTACAGCCCAAAAGTTTAGGAACGGACTCTAGTTCCTGCTCTTTTTCTTTGTCCAAATAGAGGAGAAGTTATAGAAACAATAGATGAGCCAGCAGGTATAAGCCTAAGTGTCTTTCCATACTAAAACACCTCACAAGATTATATGGGGAAATAGATGATTATCAGTGAAAATATGTAAGTTTTCTTTTATTATTTTAGGACTATGGTAACTTGCCTTGTCTGTTTGGTTCTACTTTTTAATGCTATGAATACTGCTTTATCAAGAGTGAAATATGAGGCGTCGAGTTGGGGGCTTGACAAAAGAAAAGTGACAAAAATGTGAGTGATTTGTTTAGGGTGTGCTGTTTTGGGCATGTGCTCATGTTGTAAATCCTTGTAAATCATTGTATTGGTTTGGTCCTCATGTGCAGTCTGATTAGATGCCTTTTGAAGAAATTCCATGTTGGGTTTTTTTTAGGTGCAATCCTATTTTTCCATAGGAGCACAGAACCATAGAATAATTTTGGTTGGAAGGGACCTTGAAGGTCATCCAGTTAAAGCCCTCTGCAATGGGCAGAGACATCTTCAAGTAGATCAGATTGCTCAGAACCCTGTCCAACCTGACTTTGAAGGTCCTAGGTTTAGGCCATCCACCACATATCTGGGCAACCTGTGCTATTGTTTAACTGCTATCATTGTATAAGTTTTTTGTCTTACATCTAGTCTAAATCTCTCTTTTAGTTTTAGACTATTACCTTTTTGTCTTATTGCAACATGTCCTTTTGTAATAAGATGCAAAATGCTATCAACATTCCCTCCATCTTTAATTACTGAATTACTGTTTTTCCATGTTGAGTACTGAAAGATCACAATATGATGTCCCCAGCTTCTTCTCTTCTCCAGGCCGAACAACCACAACCCTCTCAGCCTTTCCACATGGGAGAGGTGCTTCAGTCTCTGATCATTTTCATAGCCCTCCTCTGGATCCACTCCAACTGGTCCACATAATTATGTTGTGGGCTGCACAGCTGGACACAGCACTCTGGGTAGAGTCTCTCCAGAGTGGAGTAGAGGGGGAGAATCACCTCCCTTGAACACTGGCCACACTGCTTTTATCTCCTCTTATTCTACCCTAAAATATGCCATTATATGGCAGTAGGGTTCAAAACATTTTCTGTTGCACGAAGTAGCTTATTTTCAGTAGTCTCTAAACCAGTATTTTTGTTCTCATAGTGAAAGACCTATAAACCTAACACAGTTTATTTCCTATCACAAGTCAAAGAATGTACTGTTGTGTGTTCCTGGCATTTGTATTTCAATTTTCTATTAATAAGGACAATCCTGATAAATATTGATCTCCTTTCATCTACAGTTCCCACTGCTGATGCTAAGAACAGTCCAGTGGGTCTGGAGCAATAAGGGTTCCTAATTATGAGAAAATAGTCTTGGACATTTAGCTATATATTAAAAAAGTGAATAGAGTAGAACTGATTAAATAAGTGAAATATGAATACAGAGCTGGAGTTTAACGTAGAAGAGCATTTAACTTCAGTCCTGAGCAACCGTCATTAAATGCTGTGTTTATGTGAGTCAGTCCTGATGAGATATTCCCCTTGCTGTCTGTGAGTTGTCACTTTGTGCCATTGAGAGTCTTTTGTCCTTTCATCAGTTAAACAGACTGAAGTGTTGCCTTTGGAAGATAATTACAGGTTCTCAACAAAAATGGCAGAGTTAAACCCTGCTAGATGGTACTTGTCTCGCTGGAGAGAGCACAAAAAACACAGAGAGGCCATGGTATTCTCCGCACAAGGGCCCCTTCCTGGGATAATGACAGCTCTGTGTAGGAATGATGGATCTAGTTAGGAACCTGGTGTGGGATCTGCAGTTTTACCTTATGTGACTGGCTGCGTGAGCCTCTCCAGGGAGCTGCAGGGTTGAAAAGGAAATGCTGAACAACAGGCAGCCTGTACCAGCTCCTCCTTTTGGGGGTGATCTTTGCATTCCAGAAGACTCTGATGAAAAGGGATTTGTTGGCTTGGAGATATTCTGGGAAGTATCCAAAAGTGTTACATTCTCCACTACTCTTTCAGAATGCTGCTCTGAGAGATACAAGTCTCTTGCTGGAGGTCCTTTGTAAATTCTCATGTTTAATTAACGTGGTGAGGTTTACATTGCTGCTTAATTGGTCTTGCCATTGAGAGCTGTCTGCTTGGTGGCTAGAACAGTGTGTAGTGCTTGTGTCTGAGTATATGACTTTGTTAAAGCCTGATTTGTTATTGTTAGCGTGTTCACACTGCAGGGACACTGAGCCAAATCTTCAGCTGATGAATATCAGGATAAGTTCAAATGAAATTAGTGGAACTTTCTGGACTTAACCCATGAATTGTGGCGGATATTAAAGTCCATGCACAGAGGACTTACTACTTTCCAAGTTGCATGAAAGTCTTTCTATATTTATTATTATCACATTAGGAATTGGATACTCAAATCAAAAAATCTGCAAATACTCTATTTTTTCATTTAAGAGTAAACTTCATTTTATGTTTTCAGTATTTCTTACTATATTCTGAGTAGGAGATACAGAATAGTGTTGAAAATCTGTTGTTGCTACAAATGCAGAGAGGTAGAAAAGTTGTCAAGCTGCAAGTGCACAGCTTTCATTCTGTAAAATTCTCTTTATGATTGAGCATTTGTCTACAGATTATTATATATCAATAATTTACCAGCTCTGTTTGCTTTTAGAAAGCATACATGAATTTAATATGAAAGAGGACTGAATCAGTACAGAAATTATGAGTACACAAATAGAGAATTTGAGAACCAATGATCAGCATTCTTTTTCAAAGAATCTGTTACAATGCAGGAACGACAAAAAACCCCCAACCAACCAAACAAATAAAAACCCAAAGAACAACCTGCCTGAGAAATTAAATCGAACGAATTACTGCTAGGATGAGTTTGTTGCACATTTCTGGTATAAATGCTGGTGAAGGACTTCTCAGATCTGGAGAGACAGATGAGAAGTTCCCTTTGTGAGAGTACATGAGATGGCAGCAAAATCAGAAGCAACCTTATTAGCTCGACAAGTTGTCAATTTTCACAGACTCACTCTTCAGACAGGGAGCATTGATGGGTTTTGTGTGGGGAAGACAGATGTTCTATTTACAGTCTGTACACAAGATAATAAAAGTTCCCTGTCTTGCCAACCTGCATTTGAGCAAATACAAAGAGATAATAATGTGCTGCTAATGGTTCTTTTGTACCAGAAGTGGGAAGGCACAAGAAAGGGGAATCTAGTAACAGTTGCAAAAGCCTTTGTGCTAAGTATCTGTGTTTGTGCTACAGAAGGCGTGAATTCTCTCCTTTATTTTGTGATGTTACCTATAGATAATGCCTATTTTGAAGGAAGTGTGGTAAAAATATTCATTATGGACAACTATATGGGAATATGTGTCAGAAGAAGAAGACTGGGCAGTAAGAACAATCTCTACCCTAAGCTTTCATGAATTATTTAGCAGGGTTTTTCAACTGACAAGATGTCAGGTCAACCGAAATAACAAAAGTGCATGTGACAAGAGAAGGGGAGAGAACAGGCAGCATTTGGAGCCAGATAGGGCTAATTGGTTTGAAATGGCAATGGAATATTTGTATTCAGTAAAGAATCAATGCCATTGCAGATCCATACCTAATGCTACCTCAATTTGACCCTCAAATCTAATTACATTAGAATTTTTTTGTTGAATCCTTATGTGATCTCCAAGCATTAGGATCTATTACTGTAGATTAATTTTTTGGTTGCAGCTGAAACAACAGGGAATATATGGTCCTGGCTCTCTCCTGGATGCACACTGCACCTCCCAAGAGCAGCTGTTTTGCAAGGTGCACATCTCAGGTTTTCAAAACTTTGGTGTAAAGATGTGATTGTATGCTATAACTGTTGTTTGGGACTGAAATGTTAATGTGAAATGAGTTCTTAAATTAGCAAAATGTTTAAAATTCCTTAATTTGGTACTGGTTTAAGCTTCTTGTCAAAAAAGAGGAATAGGAATGAAAGTACTGCTCCAAGCAATGTGAAAAGAAACCTTTCAGAATTGAAGATTAAAATTAATTGGAAATCACTGGACATATGACAGGTCATCTGATGTTAATTCAGGCCTTTGCATCTCTTTCCTCTTGGCTTCTCTAGACTTCAGACCATAGCAAGGACGCAGGAAGTAGACAGAAAAGATGATTGAAAAGTTGCAGACACAATGCTCTGCTACTGCAATTCCTATGAGGCTGAAGGAATCCAACAAAAGGAAAAATAGAAGTCAAATCTGTAGGGCTTATTTCATCACAGCAAAAGAATGCGGGGGGGGGGGGGGGGGGAAGGGAAGGAAAGGAGTAAAAGGTCTCCAGCACCATATTATCAAAGACCTTCACAATACATTAGCACATGGCACTGTGCATTGAAAACAGCAAGGCACTTGACATTCTTTGGTAAATTTCTCAACAGTACTTAAATCTTGTCTGTCAAAAGCAGTTTGAGAAACTTAAGTTTGTCAACTGGCTATGTGACTTCAGGCTGTAGTGAGAAAAAGTAATGCAGAGTTTCTGCATACCTTATTCTGTCATACCTTATTTTTGAAAAAATTTGTATTTACTAAAATCACACTTAAAAAAACCCAGTCTTTTGCCATATTGATTAATCCATTCTTCTTTTAAAACTGAAAAGAAAAAAAAATCCATTCTGTTCATAGATTTAGATCTAATATGCACCCTAAAATCTCTGTTGTTGAGTTAAATTGGGCTGTCTCATATGCAAAGCATTCAGTGGGAAAGATTAGATCCTGTGGCCTTTCCTACAGGCATGATTTTAATAGTCAAAATTAATTTCTTCTCTTTGATTAACTTACTTAGAAATTCTGACTGATCATTTAGGAGTTTAGGAAGAAGTAATTTAGCAGTCAGCAGTAGCTCTTAATTAATTCTGCATCAGTATCTGTTGATTTCTATTACTAACAAAATGTAAGAATTGTTTCCCAGTATCTGCTTTGACACATTAATTATGTGTTGGCTTCTTATAGGTTTTTTGTTTGTTTATTTTGAGCTTTTTTGAAAGCTATTGATTCATTGATCATGACCACAGTAGCATTTAAGGTGGACAAACAAACCCTGTCTTTAAGAATCATCTTCCATCTATTTTTTGCCATATTAATGTTCTTTATCCCAGGCACTCTCTTAAACTAGTTCTTTTGGTTCTCTGGAAATCAGTCACAGATTTCAGTCTCCAAGTTAGCTACTTCACAAAAATCCTTGCTCTCAGCAGATTAGTGAAACTTGTGAATCTTGAACTCTCCTTAGGGTTCTGTAGGAAAATGTGTTACTTTAGGTAGAATGTCTTTTGCCTAATTACTGCCAGATATAATTGGCACTTACCTTGCTCTGCTTGTCCTTATTTATTTTTTCTCTCTCCCCCTTAACCTGCCTCCTCATTATAGTTCTGTTTCCCAGCATAAAAAATCCTGCTTTTCTCTTTTATGCTGCTTATCCTAGCCTGAGTCCTCATGATCAGAAGGAATCTCCAGAGGTTTCCCTCCATCTGCCTCCATCAACAGTTCCAAATCTTCCGTCTGGCTTATCTTCTTATCTTTTCCCTTTTTTCCTAGACTTCTGTTCCCCTATTTCTTCTCCAAGAGATTTCCATCCTTTGTACTCACACAGTATGAATCAGTACTCCCATGGCACTGTTGCCCCTTCAGTCCTACTTTCTTCTGTGCCACTCCCAGGTGGCAGCTCAAGAGTGAGAATGCTACGTATGTCTAAATGCTGCTTTGAAATATAGACCTCATTGGCTCCTTTCCCTGGGGTTGAATAATTCATAGATTAAATATTTCTGCCATATGCCAGCATATCTATGTTGCAGCGACTATTAAATCACAGAAATGTTAGTAGGAAGGGACCTCTAGAAGTCAGCTAATCCAGGCTCCTGCTCAAAGTAGGACTGTTTCCAGTATTACAAACAGATCAGCCATGTCTCAAAAGCCTCCAAGGATGGAGATCCAGTAGCTTCTTTGAGTAGCTAGATTCAGAGCTGCACTATTCTCTTCATGACCTGCCTACCCCCTAATGTTTATCTTGAATTTACTGAGCTGCAGTTTGTGTTCATGAGGCCCTGTTGTATTGTCTGCCAATATGCAAGTGGTTGTAGGATTAGACATTCAACCATTTGACGAATTGGTTGTGGTACTGGACCACTCAGCCTCTCTTTGCTGGACTGAAAAACCTCGCACTCTCCTTCTAGGTCATGTTCTCTGGGCCTGTGACCACCCTGGTTAGCCCTCTTTTGAACACTTTCTAATTAGAAATGATATCCCTATTGGAGTGGGAAGTGTGTGGGTGGACACAGTATTTCAGATGCTGCCTCACCTTTGCTGAGCAGAGGAGAATAAGAACTCCCTAGCATCTACTATCCACATTGCTCCTGGTGCAGTTTACAGCCAGGTTGCTTTCCATGCAGTGAGAGACAAGTGCTGGTGTGTTTTTGGTGTGTCCTCTGCCCCAAGTCCTCTCCTGCAGCATTCTCATAGCCAGTAGCTTCCCACCTGGTGCTGCTGCACGGCATCATCCCATTTTAGGTACAGACCTTTAACCATCTTCTTGATCCAGAGGAAGTTTCTTTTAATTTAGTTCTCAAGTTTCTTTGGTTTGAAGCTCTGTCACTCAGCATATCAGACATTTTGCCGAATTTAGTGTCACCTTTGCATTTGCTGAGGAAGTACTCTGTCTCATCATCCAGTTTGTCAGTGAAGGTGTTGAACAACATTGGGCTCACTATTAACCACTCATGTGCTCTGCTTGTTACCAGCCATCAGTTAGATGGCAGGCACTAATTCTTGCTTTTCAGCATGGCATCCCCTCTCTTTGCTGCCCAGAAATACAATACAACCGTGCTTCGTTTCTTCAGGCTCATATTTGTCTTCAGAAAGAAACAATTTCAAAATCCCCATGGAGAAAGGAAATGCAAAGAAGTTTTAAAGAGAAGTTGTGAGAGACAGAAAGCAGAGTCCCAAATCTTGTCTTTCAACCTATATATAATAAGAGGAGAAAAGAGTGGACAATTCTTTATTCCCCCAAGGAGCTTGTAACTACAAGGTTTTGTTGTTTTGTCGTTTTTCTCATTGATCTAGAGACATTTTTCAAGGTAGTATAGGCTTCATTTCCACAGCAGATCAAGCTGTTATTAGCCCAAAGCACTGTAAAAAATCTTGCTCAGTATCAATTGTTTTTTTGACAGAAAAACAAAGTAAATAAAACTCTCAGAGAGGCATGCCTTAGGTTTTAATAGATATGTTGGAATTCACAAAGATTTCAATATGAATTATTTGGCTTCTTCATTCTTGATCAGTAATTTATAGTTTTGGTTATATCACTGATTCAAGTAACAACCTTTGTAAGAAAAGGACTCTGTCTTCTTTTCCTGTACCTGGAAAAGCAGACTAGACTAGGTTTTTTTTGGTGTTTTTTTTTTTGTTTTTTTTT
>CM031879.1:8091750-8122016 GCA_018697195.1 Certhia americana
TTTTTTTTCCCAATTCCTGCATCCAAATCCAAAGTTCTCCACTTTTGGTTTCAGTTCTAAGTTTCAGGTTCCAAAATCTCTCTCTTGTGCATTCATCAAGAATATACTTTTCTTGTTCTCCTTTTTTTCTTGCAATTAATGAAACTTTCAGTCCTTGACTTTTTTTCTGGGATACATGTGTTGAGAATTGTTTAATGCCTTTGAAGACCTTTCACGAAGTGGAGTCGTTCATTATGCCACATTCCTCAGGTGTAAAGGGATTGTGCTGCTGTGCAAGGCTGCTCATTCTGGAGAGCACATTAGATCAGATTCTGTGATCTTCTGTGTCTCTTGTGAAGGGTTTGATGTGAAGAGAATTATTCTTGTTTCATAGTGGTCTGTGATCTCACAGAATTGTGAACTGACAACCTTCCACAGAGAAGGTGAGCTGTAGTCTTTGGAACCACTGCATTTCTAGGACCTCATTGCATGAGATATTATCTCATGCTTAAAATAATGCCACAGTAATACAATAGAATGGGATCCTCTTGCTAATGTAGTGTCAATCAATTTTGCTAAGCTTCACTGCTTGTTTACTCTTCCAGTTGTAAACTAATGCCCAGCAGACTTTGTTATACTTGAATTATTGATAAAGCATTTTGTTCCATGAAGGAATGCAAAACCAGTTTTGAATTGCAAAGGTAAGAGAATACCTGCTGCTCATTCCCAAGGTGTTGCTGTGACTGTGTAGTTTGGAACGTAATCACAAAATACAGTTGCTTCTATTTCAGCTTTGCAAAAAATTATTAATTAATGAGATCATTAAATATTAAGCTAACAGAAGATTTTATTTTACACCTTACTCAGTAGCCTTTCTGTCCATGGTTTATGACAGCTAGCCATGCTGCAGAAGGAGCAATTACAGTTTTTAAGATGAAAAGTATAGTGTCTTACAAACTCCACTTCATAAATTCAGCCAAAATAGTCCTTTTTGTTTCAGTACAGAACTGAATTTATTATTGCTGCCAAACATCAAGTAAGAATAAATTTTACATTTGATTTCACCCTGAAAAGGCAAAACTCACTGGTTTTGAGTCTAAATCAGACCTTTATGATGGCATGGTCCCAGCCCAGCTCATAGCAGAAGCTTTAGGGTCTCCCTTAACATTTTTCAAATGAAGTTCACAGCCAGAGGCCAAGAGTATCCTATGGAGTATGTCCCAGCTGCAGGCTATGCTGCAGAATTATGCAGAAAGAATAAACATGAGTCTCAAGCTAGTTCTTCTGAACTGAATTAAAGTGAATAAGAACTAAAGAAACGGAATTTGTTTTTACATGTAATTCAAATGTAATTACTACAGCTATTGTACAGGAAGTAGTTCTAGTGAAATAAATTTCAAATTTGGCACTTTTTTGTATATGGTTTGTATTTTCTTCAGAATATATATATTTGTCATTCCCAGTGTAAATGGGGACTATGTGAGTTCATGAAAATAAGGTATTGCAAGGTGTTTGTTTACTGAAGCAATAGATCGAGGAAAAGAGAAGGATGGTAGAAATCTGTAAAAGTTACATTTTTTTCCTAAAACAGGCTGATGCCCTTAACCTTGTAGGTGAACTTAGGGATCTGTTCATGCAGATCTTTCAGGTACATGTTCTCTTCCAGATAAACACGTAGCAAGGACAATGCACTGTGTGTCAGGACCGTGCCTGCACTGCACTGATGCCAGAGACAGCAGTAGAAGGATTCATTTGCTGGGGGATTAATGTTCCCAGATTGCTGTTGTGAGGCAAATGACTGCACTGCCCTGGGAAGATGGGTGAGAGCAGAAAGCAGGAGACAGTTTTATGAGGCTCTGGTCGCTGTGTGAGATCTGAAATGTCAGAAATCGTGAAGACCGTCCTAGCAGGCGAAGGCAGGCAGCCGTGCACTTGTTTTACTGAGCTCTTCTTCTTGTAGCCTGAGCTCTTTAGACACCAATTAGATAATGGAGGAAAAGGAGACCTATTTTTCTTCTAAGTGCAAATGTCTGGTGAACTTGTCAGATAGGACTCTGACTGATGGCACAGAATTCACCCAGATGGGGAATGTGGTTGTGGATTTCAGATGAAGTCATTAATTTATTTGCTTGTTATAGAAGATGTGTTTAACAATTCCAAATATATATTTTTTTTTTTTTTGCTTAGGCACATGAAAAGTTGTAAAGAATTATTTTCTTTCCACTAAATCATAATAGCTTCTTAGTGAGTACACATTCCTTTTTGCCTTTTTCTTTAGTATGCGTGTTCACCTAAAACCAAAGTTGATGCATCATTCACTTAGCAGCAGTCCCTGTGTCAACACAGACCACTCTGGCTCCAACCTGTGCTGGAACTTTCCAACATTCAGTCAGTAATCTGTGAACAGAGTTTACAGAGGCAAAATCCATCTGAAGTATGAGTCCTTCAAGAACATCAGCTCTGGTACAAGCCACACCTCTGAGGCTTGTACCTCAGAAATTGCTCTGCTACTGCCACAAAACTCTCTTCTTTTATTAATTTGTACACATTTTAGCATGTTTTACCCTCATAATCATCTTGCCACTCTACATGTAATACTCAGTATTGAATGGGGAGCGAAATGTCTGATCTTTGTGTTGTTGCTGTGTTTTTCCCTGCTTCTGGGGCCATTATCATTTCTCAAGGGCCAAGAAATTCAAATAACCATTTAAAGAAGGTTCTTGTTTAAAAGCTTTTATGTTTTGAGTATTGTACATTAAAAAGTAATTAGAAAAATTTTAAATCATCTGCTTAATTCTGCCTTTTTGCTCTGATTTTGATATATTTTTTCTTACTTCCATTTTTTCAATATTAGCAAAATCCTTAATTATTATTTTGAGGCAAGAATTCTAGGTAAATGCTGACACAGTTAAAATATTTGCATTACCATGAGATATGATCTGAGTTACATTTTTGTCTTTTAGCCTTTTAGAAACCAGGGAGCCTTGATGAGGGGTACCAGTAGCCAAGTGGTTTTGTTGCAGGTGATTTCTTGGCTTCTTGTGGTTTTCAGTGTCATTCTGTGGTGGATAAACCCAGGGAGACTGAGGAGGTTATCACCAGGAAACAGTGTATTCTCTCTAGTGGAAGGAATATGCTCTTTCCCAGGCTTATGTTGCATAGGAGTAATTGCCTTAAAAGACTCAGAAAGTAATAAATAAATCAAATAACAAAAAACAAAAAGCCATGCTAACCATGCCTACTTTAATTCTCTCTGGATGGATGTTAAGCATAATGTAACTTACCCACTTTAAAAGTACCCTGGAGTCAAATTTCCTTTCTGTGTCTGTGTAAACAAGCTCTGGATCTGTCTTTACAAATTTTGGTTCCACATGAAGTGAATGAGATTTTTTGGGGGGAGAGAACTTGATTTAGATACATGCCTATAGGGTGCTGCACTTTCCCTCGCCATCTGAAAAGTTAAAAATGTAAAGCTGTTGCCATTTAAAGCTGATATTTTCTGAACAGATGGTGAGACTTCAGCCCTGGGTAAACCTGACCCATGTGGAAAATCAAAAATTTAAATGCTGGATCTGAATATTGGTGGGAAAGTTCACATACACAAAGGAGGACACACATGGAGTTTACCATATTTGCCTTATATGACTTATACAACAGTCTTGGGTGTTCTCATATTTTAATAATGAGATAAGGGGAACTTTTTCAGGAACATGATCTTCCAGTCACCTGGTATTTATATTCTGGTTTAGCCTCTGAGCTTTGTAGCAAGTTCTTCCAGAGTGCAAAGTTTATATTTACCTTTACAGCAATAAAGGATTTATGTTTGAAATGAACTTTCAGGACTGACTCACTGAGACAACTCACAAAAACAGTGAGTTTATTTGCTGGCATTTATTGGGAAAAAACCCAACATTGTGTCAAGTCAAATCTACAAGTGTAGATTAAAAGAGCATCTATTCTCCTCCATGAGGATTTTTTGGTGAGTTTTGTTTGGGTAGTTTTTTTTGGTTGGTTTCAGTTTGGTGTTCGGTTTTTTTCTTTTTTTTTTTTTTTTTTTTAGGGTTTTTGTTTGTTTGGGTTTTTGTTTGATTGTTGGTTTTGTTTCTTTTCTCTTCTTTTAATCAAAAGAAATGGAGGGGTAGAAGATTTGAAGTTTATGCAGAACATATTGCTGTTCAGAACAGATCTTTCTGTTAGCAATAAGAGGAATATTAGAAAAAATGAGCTGCCTCCAGTGGCATGCAGTTCTGTTTGAAATTTAGAATTAAGAAGGTGTGTTTTTTTGTAAGGGGAGGGTTTTTCCAAGTCTTAAAATGACATGAGATTTGAGCAAACTTGGAATTACATTTATTCATTGGTTTGGGGCATTACCAGTGCACAAAACATGCAAAACACTAATTGAGCTTGTGGGAATGCTCTCATTTTTAGTTAATTCTTCTAGAATACTGCACTGAGTGGTTAGGCATATTTAGTAGGTGTCTCTGTGAAGAATCTAGCCCAGGAGAAACCATTTGACTCACATGGTATTTATAGCCATGGCTTTAACATACTGTATGGAATTTTTAAAATAAATATTTATTTAAAAAATTTACAGCTTTTTTCTTTCTGTTGGCTTTCACTTGGGTGCTGGACTTGAAAAGAAACAAGTGTGCCTTATGCTAATTTCATGCTTATGAACAATACTAACAAATTCTGTGTGAATCTGTAATAACATACAAAAAATGGAAGCACATGTTTATACATGAATTTGTGTTGGATGGGGACCTGTGTGAGAAAATGGAACAACAGCCCCGTATTTAGGGCTTTAGTCTCAGATATAGGGAATGCTGGTTGAAGATTTTGCTTTGTGGTTTTTTGTGTGGTTTCAATCCAAATATTTTCAGGATTGTCTAAGCAGCTGTTTCTCTAAATTAGTCTCATGCACTTCCCTCTTCAGAAGAGAGGTAGGTATTCCCTATTTTTGTAGAGGAAACATGGATAACTAGTTCAGGCAAGATATCTAATATTTTAGTAGGTGGAGTTAGAAACCTCATCATGATACCTTCTGTCTGATTGACTGTAGATAGGATTATAGGTGTGTAGTCAAATGAAGTCTTAGAACACCTCCTCTCTTTCACATTCTTTGTTTTCAGAAGTGTTCACAGGTGAGATGCTGGGACAATCTGAATGATGCACATGTGACCTCCAATGCACTGAGCCTTGTCTGACTTCTCTTCACCTTCTCACTAATGCCACAGATGCAGCAGTATAATTTCTGCTTGCACAGAAATCCCAGGGACATGTGATTTAATGGTTGATCTCAGGCTGACTTTCTAGTCTTAAAGGAAATTTCTGGGACAAGCCAAGTCAAGTGTTTCTAGAAATTTTAATTCTGTATTAATTGCTCTCTGAAGAGCAAATACTCTTCTGTGCTACTTTGCACAGATTTGGTGAAGATTAGTGCATTTAACATTGTCCCATGGCACACACCTTGCCTGGGCATGGGTGCATGATGTGACACTGCTCACCTGTTGTATCCTGTTCCTTTCCTGGTAGTCTGCAGGTGATGAAATGCAACATAGGTGTAGATTTGGCTTCAGGACAGGCTGGGACATGGACCAAAGCATTTTTAAGTGTTCCTTGTCATCAGCTTAGCTGCAGCTTTAATTACAGTGATGATTGTCCATATGTATCACAAGATTCAGAAAAACTAAAGATGACCAACCTGTGTATTTTTCTGGCTTTTATTTATTACTGCAGTACTGTAAAACAAACTGTAAAAGTCAAAATATGTGGTGTCAGATGACCTGTGTTTCCTAAATAAAATGCACTTCCCTCTGAAATACAGGCCATTCCAATGACCTTCTGATTACCAAATAATTAACAAAATTGCAACGAATTATCATTATCTTCTATAAAATACTGTTGCAGCATCTTTGTCATATTGAGCTTTCGCTTGTGTAACAGTATTGGTTAAATTCTCTAACCTGAATTCTAAAACTAGAATTGTGGAAGTCCACAAGCGCTGTATATGGTAGCAATGTACAATACTGTTTCAGGAAGGAGCCAAGACAAAACAAATAGCTGCCATTCAAAGTAAATCTTGTTGATTTTGGACAAAAGCCACAGTGAGTTTGGATTGCTCTTTATTTTTTTAAGGAAGTTTTAGAAAAATGCATTAATATGCACAATATAAATCCAACCCCACAGGTCACAGAAAGTTTGCAATTTGCATGTGTTTTAGGAATAGTTGTTAAAGATGGGCGAGGAGGAGGGGTAGGAAGTGTCAGTAGGAGAAATAGTGCTGTAGTGCTAATGAGCAGATGCTCTACTGTGTATTGAGAGACCTCCTTGCAATTAAAAAATAGTTGTAGGTAGGAGGAGATCATTCAGCTGTCTGTGTGTTGTCAGTTATACATTGACCAGCTTTTTGTATGTCAAATGCATTTTGATTGAAGCAAGAAAAGAGTTTTAGCAGCAATGTTTTCTGCAGTGAGAAAGTGAGACCAGGGTGTAAAGGGAAGTTCAGAACTTCTCTGTGAGGAGAAGGCAGGTGTCATTCATGTGCTGCTAATGGTTTCCTCCTGAAGTCCTGGGCAATCTGTGCCTAGGAGAAGATGAATATTTCCTGGAAGAGAGCAGAGGGGCAGTTCTGAAGAGTTGTAGGGGAAAACAGAGTATCCAATATTGGATTTCCTAGTCTCTATGAAAGAGTTCAAAGAAGCGAAATAAGGAGCAAGAATCAAGAGTAGAAGTTCTTCTGTGGCTGGTTTACTCCCTTCCAGTGTGGTCAGGACAACATGCAAGGGCAGGGGGCTGATGCCACCAGCATAGGAGGGGTCAGCATGCTCAATTCACCCAGAGCAGGATCATGTCTGAGGCACATGTGTACCTTGTGGAACAGAGAAAGTAAAAGAAAAGAAGCAGATTCCAGAATTACTGTCTTAAACTCATTTTTTATGTAATCCTGTCATTTTTATTAGAAAATCACTTCAAGGTTTAGGCAGGAGGTGCATTTTGCAGGGCCAGAATAAGTAAGAGTAGCTCAGTTGCTGCAGGCGTTGTTTAATCCAACATACACACTTTCCCCTCCCTTTTCCCTACCTTTCTACCTTTCTTTATTCTTCTCTAGGTTAGGGGGCTTATAGCATAATTAGAAATTGAATTATTTATGAGGACTCATTAAAATGGGTGGCTTGAAGATTAATCAAAGACAGGAGACATATGATATGAAACTGCCTTTTCCTCTGCTGCTTTCACTCACAGTAGCTGCAGGGAAGCCTATATAAAACATCCCTGGTTCTGTAACAAAAAGTTGAATGCTCTGCAATATTACCTCTTGTGTGTGTAAATATCATCTTCGTGTTGGGAGAAAATTGAAAATATGGGGGAGATTAGCGAAGAAAAGGGTATTTTGAGGTGACGAAGAGAAGGGATAGGTCATGACTCATTATGCAGCTTTGGAAACCAGAAAATGTAATTTCTCTGCCAATCAGAGGAGTTTATGAGTTTAATGAAATTTAAAATCAGTGGGAGCTCACTGAGTATCAGTAAGGCATATAGTATTCTACTAATGTTATGAGGAGCATGTCTAAAAATAACATAGAAGGTCGTTACTTATTTTCTGCTTTAATACTAAGGGCCTGTCTCTGAGAAGATCTATCCCTCTAGTAAATGTGATTCAAGGCAAATCAAGTTGAGTCTTTTAACTGCTCTCCTATTTTTGTCTTTATAAAAGTTACTTATCCAAAGATATTCTGAGAAATACACATTGATGCCATTGAAGTAGTCTGTTTAATGCTGGCTTCCTGCTTGTTTCTGGTTGTAATTTGGCTGTTGCTGTAATTCCTTACAAAGCTTGTTCTTTAAAGTGTAAGAAATCATGGGGTTTTTGTCACCTGGTGAATTCAGGTCATTTAAATTAGTGAAGCTAAGTGGTCTCTACGTATTATTAGGAGGGCTTGTGGTCTTAGTCATAGCTTTACTAGACTTGAGTATATGATGAAAGGAAGAAAAGGAGTCAAAAATCAACTTTTTCTCCTAATTTCTGGAATAAATAGCTGTCCATGTTTTGGTTTTTTTTTTTTTTTTGTTTTTTTTTTTTTTTTTTTGGTGCATTTTCATTCTCTGAGCCTGCTGAGGGAGGGTTAATAGCAACAACAACAAAAACAACAACAACAACAACAGCTGTACTTATAAAAGGGCATAGGAAGGAGCTGAGGTCCTTTCCATGAGGTTCTCCCTCTTGCTCAGATTGTACATAATGAGTTTGGTCATCCTGGCAAATAACTACAGTCCATCCCCTATGGAAACAAGTGCACCTGCTATGTTGGTGTTTGGAGTCAGCATGAAAATGGACCGTACAGCATTATCACCTAAAAGAGATGTAATTCAATGAATGCCTTGCTTAATGCTTGTAGTTCAGGCTTCATTCATTCCTCCTTGAATGTGCATGGATCTGTGTGCATGTGTAGGCTGGCCAGAAGGTACAGAACAACCCCTAGTTCTTTAATCAGTTTTTAAATTCTTCGTTGAGCCATGACTGATAAAGCTGTAAACCTCGAACATCCATTTCAAATGTGCTTCTGTCACTATACTGGCAGAAGTGTATGAATGTATATGAAGGAACTCCAGCACTGGGCTTTAATCCCATGCTAGCTGAGAGGTAGTATTATTTAATACAGTAAGAATAGAGATACATCATCACATTAGTATTAATTGTTTAAATTCAAGATTAGGATGCGCAAGTAAAATGATTTCTGATGGTCCTTTCTTGCATGCTCATGGTTTGTGATGATTTACAGTGAATGTTCCCATGATAATTAATGTTTTAGTCCATATTAATTAATAAGTGTCACAGTGAACTAAAAGGTCACTTCCTGCTCAGCTGGTGTAGTAGTCATTTTCATCAGTGAGACGTTCTCATTGTATTCACAAGCTGTTACTATTTGCAGCTAATCAACATTTTCAAGGAAGGCTTGTGCTTTGGAGTCTTTATGATCATTGGGTGTCTCACTTGCAACAGCATTAAAGTAACTTGATTTTCAAAAGGAGTTGAAGAACCCCATTGAGAGCCACATACCTGCACAAGGTGTACCACTTTGGTTACCCCTAAAACAGGGTCCTGTGAACAACCGCTTTAAAATGCATAAATAAGTAAACTAACTAGAGCCTCTTCTATTTACATGTTACTTGGCTAGCATAGCTCAGACCACAGTCATCTTCTGGGGTCTCTAATCTCCATTTAATGTATTAATGTTGTCTAAATATAACAGTACTATTTCTATCTATAAAGATACTGGGACACGTTACAAATAGGAAGGGTGTTTGTTTTGCACCATTCTTGATTTTTTTTTCAAGATTCTACATTTATGTTCTTGAAATGGCATACTGTATGGTACTTTTTTCTAGAAAATGCTAGTTAAAAAAAAACAGTCCCTTTTTCTAGTTTAATAGTGATAAAAGATGAAAACAGGTTGTTACAGAAGGGAAAGATACAAGGAAAAAGGAAAGAAAAAAGTACAAGGAAAACCAGTAGGATATTCTAAGAATTGGTTGGTAATTTGGGGATGGCTGTTAAAAGTATTCTGGGTTTTTGGTTTTTTGTGGTTTTTTGTGTTTTGTGTTTTTTTTTTTTTAAATTCATATCTGTTAGAATAAATATTGTGTCTTTATTCTAATACCCTCCTGGTTTTGGAACTGTGTAAAGTATCTTGTCCAACCTAGCAAGCCTTTAAATATATCACTCCTGCTCGTAAGCAAAATAATAAATTTATAGATGTTAGGAAGGGCTTTCTAGCTTCTGTTTACGAGCTAGTCCATCCTTTCCAGGCTTTGTGCCAGAACTGTGCCTTTAACAAGTGGATGACAAGTAGTGGATATTAGGAAGGCTGCATAGTGCTGCTTAATGGGATGCAATCCCTGAAGTCCTCAGGGACAGCCTCAGCATGAATTACATTGCTCTTTCAGAGACTGGGATATGGCCTACAGTGTCTTTTGCCATATCTCTCTGAGTTACGTGCTGGTTTTCCATGTGAGACAAAACCAGCTGCTTGTTTGCCATGTTTCATGCTCAGAATAGTCTTTTTTTTTTTTTTTTTTTTTTAATTGGAAGCTTAGGGGTCTACAAATGAAAATGCACTTACTGAGTATGAAACAAGAGGACTTTGTTACTTTACTACTGTGTAAATGAAAGGACTTGAACCTCTCTGGTACTTATTCCTGTTTTTTCTGGTCTAGCAATAGTATATAATTCATGAATTCTTGTCCTCATTACAGATAATCCCAACATTTCTGTGTTATACTCATATATTTAAATTATTCCTACAATCTGTCAAATCCATTTAGGTACATCCCACATTTGCTTTTATTTATCTGCAAAGTGCAGCCTCCTTATTCATTTCAGTTTTTCTGCCAGCATGGATGGAAACTATCCCAAAACGTGTATGAATTTAAATGGCACCAGAATGACTGTCACTAGATATGTGTTTTTAGTGTCAAGGCTATGGTAATGTATATCATTAGTTGTTAAACATAGTCTGCTGTCGGCTCGGTGCCAGAGCTCTTATGTGCAATGCCAAGCCTTGCTGGGAGCCTACCATGTTCTCTAGTTCAGTTGCATATTTTCTCAGTTGTAGCTGCAGAAAAGAGACACCAAATGTAGTGACACAAAATAACTTGTGAACCATGGAAATGCTATATTCCATTGTGACATGGAAACCAGTCTCATTTTGGGCAGCTTTGTTTTTGTCTTCCCTTTGTCTTCCTTTGTCCTTACTCAACCCATCCTCAGGGAATAAATGGGAGTAAAACCATCCCTGAGCATTTTTCTCAGGTTGTTGCTGATTGTGAATGCCTGTGGTGGCTTCTTGACAGTTACCTCCCACAGCTGCAGCATGATTATGCTCTGGGAATACAGGGCAGTGAGGTGAGTTATGCCACCGGTAAGATCTCTTGATGTAGGGAATTTCCTGTGAGATGAGGGGATAGCAAAGTCTCTGTCACCTTGCTCTGTGTTGCTTGTCCACCTTGCTGCTCCACCCAGCTCTGACAGATGTACAGTATAAGGGAGTACAGCACTGAGTGCTCTTCTCACCTTTGCTGCAGATCTGCAATAACCAGATTCAAAGAAAAGCCATTTCATGAAAAGTTTTGGCATAATTTTTCCCTTAATGGTAGGACTTAATAAATAGGGCTACGTAGTGGTTCATTTGCAGTTTTCTTCCCATTTTGTCAGGCATCTCCATGTTGTCACTTACTGTGGGTGGGTAACAACCTGGCTCCTTCTAGACTACCAGTGTTGCCTACCCTGAAGTAGAAGACTTTGAAAACTTGAATAGTGTTTCCACACGTGAGCATGTAGTGATGCATGTAGTGACAATTTGCAGTGCCTTAATGCCCTTCGTTTTTTGATGTTGGAGTATTCTGTCATTCCTGGAACTAAAACTTGTATATACATATCTATATGTCTGTATTTGGGGTTTTGTGTATATATAACTATACATATATATATATATACACACATATATTTTCACACATGCACACACATTTATTTATGGCTGCTACAAAAGGAAATAAAACAAAATGAACCAGAAATTAATCTAAAATTAATCAGAAGCACATTACATACAGGCCAGGATGAGACAGTTTGGTCTGTTTAGCCTCAGCAAAAGCAATCAATAGGGGATGTTATATGTACAATATATACTAAATATGCTCTTTTCTCTGACTTTACTTATACTATTTCATGAAATACTTTTCATATAAACTCTCACTTTTTTTGGGTGCTCTGTAATTAGATTTTTAATTAGATATTTAAATAGAAATACTATAAAAGTGAGCCAACCTTTTTATTTAAATGCATTTTAATGCATTTTAATGAGTTTGTGTTGTCAGTGCAGTCATGGTGTAAGATAAAAGACAGGTATCTAGCAAGAAGGAATGAAAATTTTGTTCACAAAGATTTAACAAGAAAAAAAAATAGTGACAGAACAAAATTTTTTTGTAGGATGGTTTGGTTTAGTTATTTGAATCTATGAATGAAAATATTAGAGAAATCAAGAGAATTTAAGATATAAGTCACAGAAATGGGAGAGGTGGCTCAGTAGCAAGTTACAGTCTGAGTGGTGGTGTAGGTGAGTGCGGATGGGAAATAGGACTGCAGGGAGGGTGAGCTTGTTGGAATAATACCTAATAATACAAGAATAAAAATCCAATTTTATTTGTCAGATGGGAGTACTTAGATTTAGTTCACTCTACAGACCTATGATCATCCCTATCTCCTTCTGCTTCTGTAGAATTATTTTTGTCAGACCCTGAGATTAAAGCAGACATAAAAAGAATAGTTTCACTAGTTTGCATAAGTGAAATTTACTTGCTTTGTTGGTTATTTCTTAATAACTCTTTTTAATTATAGGTTGCCTTTATCATAAGGTTTTCTTAGAGAACCCGAAAATCATCCAGTATTTTTCATGCTGTCACCAGTTTTAATAATGATTGATTTTAAATTGTAAATTAGACTCTATTGCTTGTAGGGTTTGTTTTGTTAGTTTCTATTGTGGTTTTTTGGTTTTTTTTTTTTTTTTTTTTTTTTTTTTTTTTTTTTTTTTTTTTTTTCTTGTCTCTATAAAAAACCATATTTTTTCTGAGGATATGTTGGATTTTTTTTCTGGAGGATTTAAAAGATATAGATGCTATAAATTCTGTAGCTCTCATAATTGAAGTGTACAAGTCTGAGTTTCAGCTACTCTCTAATGGCATTAAAACTTTCATTAGTAATCACTGCAAAATGGCCATAGATTGTCTGGTGACCAGGGAGAACTTGACATAAAATAATTTCTGAAACAGCTACAAGTAAAACTTACCAGATTTCATAGGTTAGTTTTGATGAACAAATCAAAATTTAAATAAACGTTTTCTGATGTTACGAACAGAAAAAAAATATTTTAGTACAAAATTGCATATAACTAAGTAAACTCAGTTTTCTGTTCCAGGATGAAGCTTCAAACAGCTCCAAGAAGATAGCACAGGTGTCTCTTTGTCTGTTGTTTGTTGATGCAGACTTTATTGGGCTGCTCCACAGCAGCTCTCTTCTCCAGATTCAGCAGTTTTGCTGCTTTGGCTCATCCTAAATTTAATTTATATTGATCAAAAAAACCCATTTTATTTTTAAGAGGAAAGGTTGATCTCGTTACAAGTTAGTCATTCCAGTGCGCCATTGCAGCACTTGTGCCGAGTGCTGGAGCGATGATGTTCCTTCAGGGAAGGCCCTTTCCGTGTGGAGGCTGAGCAGGAAAGTCATGGTGCAGTGCAGAGCGGAAAGCAAGGCTGGAGTCAGATGTGGCCCATCTAATTGGGCTACCAAAGAAGGTTTTATGAAAGTGGGGTACTTCAGTGATGCAGCCCCCCACAGCCTGGGCAGGCTCAGAAAACCCCAGCACTGTGCCAGGTGTGAGGAACAACTGTGGTGTGGGGTTTGTGCTGAGCACTGACCCTTCAGAGCCAATTGCTCTACACTGGGAATGCTCTCACTGCAGTCAGGGAAAGGAGAGGAGAAGGCTTTTCAGTTCTGAGGTTCCAACAGGAGGTTTATTCATATTGAAGAGGTCAGGAACCAAAAATCCTCAAGCACTGCTGTTCTTGGGATTTTATACAGCAACAGAGCAAGGGGTGAGTACCAAACACAACCAGTGAGGGATCAGCAGGGGCAGAGTGAAGGGATTACAGCATTTCTTTGGGGCCAGCTGGGGCAAGTGGGAACAGAGGGCAGGGCACATGGTCCAATGGGGCCTTGAGGTTTAGGAAACACCCAGGAATGCCCAGGGGAGGTACGCTGAAAGGATTGGTTCAGGGTTGGAGTGACACAGAAGGTGCCAGAACAAGGGGAAGGGTAACAGTGATTGATAGGGAAGGAGCTGGAACAAGGGGTGGGGAAATGCCATAGAAGGTAACTTAGGGGAGGATACAACTTCAGGAATAAACCAACATGGGGGAACATAAGGGAACCTTGGGTAGCATAGGAACAAACCATTAACATTAAAACTTTAACAATCAGCCAGTTAAATGAAACAAATATGGGCCACCACACTTCGGGGTGGTGGAAACAGCGGGGTGGTTCTGTAGGAGAAGAAAGGCAGTGGCCATGAGATGATGAAGCCAGTTGCAAACATCTCTGTCAGCTTTTGCCTATCAGGGTGCTCAGCACTTCCCACATGGCAATCAGTGCTCAGAAGATTAAAGTAATCGGTGTCCCTGCACCCTCAGTGGCAGTGCTGTCAAAGGTTAAAAAAATGGTTGCTCATGTATAGTGACAGAAAACTTTGTGTTTATTTGTTGCCCCTCACAAGACTTGGGAGCTCTTTGCTCTTCCAGAGGTTTCCTATTTGGCTTTGGGCAAGCCCTTTGTCATTTGCCCCAACATTTGTTCTATGTTTAGACTTTCATAAGCTTGAAGAATAATATTATTTTCATGCATCCTGGGAGGCAGGTTAGTTGGGCATTGCTGCTGAATAGTCCATGTCAATACTTACACAGGAATGCCCAATATCTTTTGGAATCAGGCCAAGGTCTTAATTCCATGTTAATTTGGTGAAATGAGTTCCAACAGCTAATTACATGTTGAGTGAAAATATATTATACATCAGAGATATTCACTGGGGGAGGTTGTAAAGTGACACACTTAGACTTAGGTTTACATTTTAGGGCTTTTGTGTATTTGCCTGTGGAACCTTAATTTTGCAGTGACATCTGTTTTGCCGTGTTTTGTTTTCAGATTATCATCTTTAATATTTTTTTGAAGACTTTGTGATTTTTCAGAATGATAAGAGTAGAGTGACATGCTATTGCTTCTCACTAAGAATTTAATTTTTTATTGAGATTTTTTTTCCAGGAAATAATTTTTTTTTGTTTCCCAAAGTTTTCCCACACTACCTGAAGGCATCTGGACCTTTTATATAGGGAATTCACCATGACTTTGCTAAGGAATTTGGCATTCATGAACTAAGTTTTGTCTCCTTCAGTGTAATCAGCATCCAGTAGTGCTGTGGACATGGACATCCAGAGGGATATCACAGAAGCACAGAATGGTTGAGACTGGAAGTGATCTCTGGAGATGACCTGGTCCAACCTCCCTGATCAAGCAGGGCCACCTAGAGCCAGTTGACTGGAGCCATGGCCAGATGTTTTCTGAATATTTCCGATGGAGACTCCACAACCTTTCCTGGCATGGGTGGTTATTTTCAGCAATCAAACAAAAGCAAGTTATGAAAGGCATTTGAGGAGGTTGCCTGTCTCGTGTTAGGCTGGATAATACCAAAAAAAGTGTGGGATGCTTTCTGGTCCAAAGCTTTGTCTTTTCACCAGTTTGTTTAATGTAGTTCTTAGGTTAAAAATAGGTTCTAGTTTTGCTGCTTGGACCCCCCATGTCTCCTGGATGTGTACCTGTGACTGTTCCCATCCACAAGAGGAGGACTAGAAAGTGCCTTTATTTGAGGTAGGCTTTAGACAGTGGGATGGAGCAGTCATGGGATGTGTGGGTTTGTCCTTCTAAGGATTGCTGAGCAAGCTGGATCCCAGATGAGCAGGGAGGCAAACTCTCAGTGAAGGCAAGATCAGTTCATAAAGGTAAAGTGTTCAGCTCTCTAGAGATGACAGTGCAGCCAATGTAACAAGGAAATTTTATAACATAAGGTAGATTTCCTTCAAGAGCTCTTTGGTTGCCTATCTCTTTTTGTTTGTGTGTGAAATGAGTTCAGGCAGAAATGTTAGGTAGGTCAAATCTCCTGTCCCATCCTCATAGCTCAAATTTACAAAGTTACAATGAAGCAGAACTTGAATTGTGGGTGGATTTGGTTTCGTCCAGGAGTTTTATACTGATTTATAGAACTAAAATCTTTCAAGTTTAAAGTAAACAAATAAACTAAAAAATTCCCACTTTCTTCTTTCCTATGCTAGTTTTTGCTGAGTCCAGCCCAATTTTGCTATAACACATAGATAATAAACCATGTATGAGGAAAAACTTTTTTTTTCTAAGCAAAAAAGAAAACAGAGAAAGATTTATGCTCTTTGATTTTTAATTTGTCAGGAAAAGGATGAATGACATGACATAAACAGCTTTAAATGGATCAAAGTGAAATGTAGATTACATTTTCATCACTCAACAATTGTTTTGGTGCACTTTGTATCCTCTGTGATGCATGCACGTCAGTTTACATCATAAATACTGTAGAGTGTGTGACTCCATCATGTCTGTGGATACATGTTCTTAAACAAATCAAATTACATTGTCAGCTTGGTATAGTCACTGAAGGAACAGGAAAATACAGATCCATTTTTCCTGGAGGAGGTGAGGGAGGAAACTGTAAAGTTGGCTGTCACTTAACTTTGTGTCTATGGCCTATATCCTTGTTGAAGTTGTTAAGAAATCAAGATTTTTATTTGTATGTTTGTCTTAAATTTTCTGAATCTTTAAAGGTCTCTGTGAATGAAAATTGAAGAAAGTTTCAGAACCTCCAATGTATTTTATATATTTGATGTTAAAAGTCAAAATGAAATGAAATGAAACTTCTATAAAACAGTAAATGAAGGCAGGACAAATTAAGTGAATCACTTTCATATTTCCCTATTTTCACTAGAACAAAATCACCATGTACAAAAGAACCCCAACTCTCCCAGAAAACCCTGAAACCAAAAAGCAAATGAACAAACAAACAAAAAAAACCAAAACCCAACCATTTTTTATGAACTGTTAGTTTGGTTTTTTTTTCAACTGGGAAGTATCTTGGTCTACGTTCTCACCATCCTCACCATGATGGGCTCACTGAGACTGCTGAAGTGACAAAGTGGAATTCTCTGCAGAGGAAATCAAGGACTTTCACTTTTCTTCTACTAGATATAAAATTGGAATTGAAATAAATTCTCAAAGTTCAAAATAATTAAAAAAAAAAAAATCAAGTTTTATATTGAATTGTGATTTCACAGACCTGTGTTTTTACTTAAAAACTTGAGATTTTATTCTTTCATTCTAGGGAGCATTTAAGAATGATGTTGCTTGCCAGACTTCCAGTATTAAGCAAATTTACTTCTAAAAGGAAGTCACATTACTTACTGAAGTGGCTGAAGGGAAAAACATATGACAGTCAATAAATTATCATGTAGTAATAACATTTGTATGGCATTTTATTATGCTTATGGTGTTAACTTCTGTTGCAGCTAACAGTGTCACTTCTATTTTTTGAAAGTAAGTTAATAATTGGAGCCTACAAAGCCTTTTTGGGCATATAGTACCTTTTCCAGATTTCAAATATTAGGGCAAAACCCAAGCTAAAACAATTCCATTGAATTATTGTGTTTTTTAATTATTATTTCAGTTTATTTTATTTTACTTTTTGCTAGTATTCTTTCATGACTTTTATTGAAAACCTGATCAAAAAGGTGAAATTACTTTAAATTTTATGACTGAAAAAGTTTGAAATACTCTTCTGTCCTAGGAAAGACTAATATTTCACTGAAAGAAAGAGCTACAGCAGGGGCTAAAAGGCCTCTGATTTAGAATTTAACTAGAGAGGAACAGTTTCACATTGTAGAAACACATCTAAAATGTACTAACAGCAAGAGCTTCATGGAACTAGAGGTGTCTTCTCTTGAAACAACTTTTAACATTTCTCAGTGTAAGACAGCTGGCTACATTTTAGACTTATTTAAAAGTATTATGGGGTCTCCAAGGTCTGGCATGTTCATTCTTTCACTTGTATGAAGTCTAAGTGCAGTTAACTCTTAAGGGTGTTTAAATTTTATAGTTTTGTTTAGCCTTTGAAAGCCCTGTACTAGTGGATATATCTGTATAGAATCTATCAGATTAGCAATTAAAGCCTCTTTCCTTCTCACAACATCATTTGATTTAAGCATTGAAGTCTTTGCAGTTCAAATGCCACAGCAGCCTGCAGAGGAACTGAGAAATGAAAGGACCTGCAAACAGACTCAGGTAGTTTCATCACTGAGCACTGACTTCCAGAGTAAATGAACAGGGAAAAAAAAAAAATCACACCCAGCAACTGGACCCATCCACACACAGCAAGTCAGTATTCTTCAGATTTAACTACATCAGTTTTAACTATACTGTCCAGTTTTACATTTGAGAATAAATAGCTTCCAACCAATTTATTTTGAAGGAAGCATTATGTTCCCAGAGTTCAGAGAAAAACTGACAGCCAGAAGTGACCTATCTGAAGTTAATTAGTACTCTCATTCTGTCTCACAGTAGATATGTGTCCATCAAAATAAACTTTTGCCAGGTCCAATTATCATTAATTGGCAGTTAGTCTGACAGGGAAATACAAGACCTAGTATTTAGGGGCCAACCCTGCACTTATTGACAGAGGACAAAAATACTAAAAATACTAGAAATGAGATAGGAGAGTAATATAAATGTATCTTGATATTGGCTCCAAGCAATTGGTTGTGGATCTGACAGGGTGAAATAAAGGTTACTGTGTTAGTAACAGACCAGGCCAAAAATTGATGTGCAGGAAATTGAAGACCTTGAGCACTGAAGCTATTTGTGGATTCCTTGGGAAATGGGTTTACAAAAGGAATTTACTTTATTTGGCACTTAGATTGTCCTTCAGTGATACAGTTTGTAAACTGTTAAAAAAGAGATGCAGTACCCATGGTGTGTACAGGAAGATTATAGACTTTGTGAAAGGGAATAAAAAAATACCTTTTTTTCCCCTCCTCCAAGAAATCTATTCCTTTTTGTGTTTAGCAGAAGAAGCCACAAAATAATTGCAAATGGACTGGACAGTGGCTTTGCACTGAGATAGATCTCCTTTCATTGTAGAAGAAATGAATGTTTCTGTGTAACAAAGGGCATGGGTGATGTTTTATAGTTCATTCCTCATTTTCCTTTTTCCTCTGGCAGAACTATTTAATTGGTGGTTAGTGAAACCCTCTGTGCTGTAGAGCTTCACCTCTTTTAATTGAAACAGATACTATGACTGCTCAGAACTACAGCTGGCTCTTCTATCTGCAAATCTATTCTGTGTTTCACTTTATATTAACTCTTTTCCCTTCTTATCATCAACATGAAAAAAAAAAAAATTATTTCTGTAAAAGTTCCATTTACTGCCCCTGGCATGCTTTGTGCATTACCACGTTGGCAATGGAAAAAATGTTTTTCCTATAGGAAAAGGAGGACTATTCATTGTCTTTTGTTCTCTGGACACTACTGGTCTTTCGTTTTTGTCCTGGAGTACATCTTTTAGAGTCCCTGAAGAAATAAAGTAAAAAGTAGTACATGGGCAGAAGTGAGGAGAAAGATTGTGAATCATAGAATGGTTTGGGTTGGAAGGGACCTCAAAGTTCGTCTAATTCCAACCCTTCTGCCATGGCAGGGACATTTTTCACCAGACCACATTGCTTAAAGTCCCATTCCGTGCTTTAAAGAGATTTCCAAACTTACACGTTATTTGGTCTGTAGAGTCAATTGTTTTCATAATAATTTTACTGATAATTGGATAAAATGGCATGGGTTTTGTTGGTTTGGGATTATTTTCTATATTGTTCAGGTTTAGTTTGGGATTTTTTTTCTGGACTTAAAATATGTTCTCATCTTGCCCCACTACATTTTGCACCTCTCTTGATCTTTTCAGTACATGCTAATTCCAAGGCTACAGATCCCTTCCAATTGCTTGCTTGAGGGTCCACATCCATCTAGCATGTGTGCAAACTGTGCAGATGTGGTGAGACCAGCCTGTTTGTTCCCCTAGGAGAAGAAGGAAGCATCATCTGAAACTGTCAGACACAGGCTGAGCTGGAGGAAGGAGACAGGAGCCATCATACAGCTGGGCTGGCACCCATGGCTGCAGCTCTAGAAGGACTTCAGGTTACAGATAAAAGTGCTCAGCCAGTTCATGAAGCAAATCCCACTGAGGCTCTTAAATAGGAGAGCCTCACAGGGGGCTCAGGCTATGACTGAATGGCAAAGTACTGACAGTTTCAATAAATGCTGTAAATTGAGCACTTGCCCACAAGTAAAGGCTAATGACAAAAGGAAATAGGCATGAGTCATTGCTTGCATACCTTGGTGCAAGTTTTCTTATTCACTGAAATTAGCCTTTGTTTATAAGAGTAAATTTGACTAGGTTTGTTAAACTGCGAATAACTGTCTAATAAAGTACTGCAGACAGGTTTTAATTTTGGCCTGGATTAACATCATCTTTAATGATTTGGAAGAAGGAGACAGGTAGCATGTTCATTAAATTTGCATGTGATATAAAGGTTGGTTTCAAGTACTATTGAAGGTACAAAACCACTGTGAGACTGAAAGAGATTTTACTGAACAAAACAAAAGAATTAAACCAACCAACCAAATAAAAAAGAAACCAGCCTACCAACCAAAAAACTCCCTAACTTCCCCCAAAAAGACTAGAAAGAAGAGATTCAGCTCAGCAAAATGTAGGTTGATAACTGTAATGATTAATAGTCAGAATTAAAGTGTAGGAAGGAGAAGTTCAGGTAATTCAGAGGAAGAGAACAACTTTTCATCTACCAAAAATAATAATAAACAGATTAAAAATCGTTTACATGCTATAAGTGGGATCACACCTCTGAATTTTTAAAACAGGGAGACATACTTTGTAGGCTTCTGGAAATGTTGAAATACTGGGATATTGTAATGAAATCGAAAGAACACTTCCAAATACATCAATAGCATTAAGTGAAAGGGGGTTGAAAAATGTGTACAAAGTAGAAGAGGTAAGATATATTTCAGGGAGGAGTTAAGGTGTTGGGAATGTTGTGGTGCACATGTGAAAATGGCTGATGTGTGTTTAGGCTAACACCACTGGAGCAAGGGGAATGGAATCACAGCACCAAAGATTCAACTCGAGCATCAGGAAAATATCTTGAAAGTAAAATGTGTTCACCTGGAAAACAGTTTCCTGAAGGAAGGCTGGGATTTAACATTTCTGTGCATTTTAGCATTTCTGTTATATCTTCCTTCCCAAACTGCAGTGAGATAGGCAAAGGCTGCTTATTATCCCCATTTACTTAGCGGGGTATTAAGGATGCTTCTAGAAACTGCCACTGAGTTGTCATGAGATGTTGCAACTGGCAAGGGATGGGTCTGGGAACATTTCCTTGCAAGAGAGAAAAGCAGATGTGTCTTTAGCTTGATTGTTTTGGTTGTGTGGGTTTTTTTCAGTATGAAGCATCAAATTAGAACTGTTTGTATTTATTGCTTCAGCTTCAAATTGGAAGTGTTGTAATTTTTCTTTTTTTAATCTTCCTTTCTAGGAAGGAAGAAGTGACTTTACTACATTTTACTCTGAGGCAGGTACCTCAAAGTACTAGATGTTTTAAAAGACTGCTTTGCCTCAAGTATGGCCTTGTAGTGCCCAATTTTGCTTTTTCTTTTGAATAATCACTTGTATTGGAAAGAAGCAGGGAATTCTTTACTCTGGTTGAAATTAGGAATAAATGCTTCAGAAGAAAACTACCAGTGTTTCTTTTATTCAAGTGCCATTTCAAGATGATGGATATTATTGCAGGAAATATTTCTTCATTAGTATCGTCTGTTTGGTGATGGCCTCATCAGCTGCTGTAGTGAATTTAGTGAGTCTTTTTAATTTGTCTGGGCGTTTCTGTTCAATTAATTTTCTTGTTAAGTTTTCAGTGATGAAAACTTCAGTTTCAGTCTAGGAAGGTTTGATGGAAGTTAAAGATAAAATTCCTGCTTTAGATACCCAGCTTGAATACATTAGCAAATCAAAACAGCAGCTATTACTCACTGTTTTTAAGGTTTTTAAAATAAATTTTCTATTTCTTTGCAATCACATGCTCCTTAAAGCCTATAAATTGTTTTCTAACCCCTTTAAGTTGTAATTACTGTATCAGGAATGAGAACTCTGGAGACCTTTATTTCTATAGGCACTTAACAACTGAGTGTCAGCAATGTGTGGTACCAGTAGAAGGGTAATTTCTGAGATACTGTAATTTATTCAACATTGTAATGAAATTTAATTGAAGTGAAAGTAATCACTTTCACTTAGTCACAGAGTCACAGGATGATTGGGGCTGAAAGGGACATGTGGAGATCATCCAGTCCAACCAACCCCCTGCTAAAGCAGGTTCACCTAGAGCAGGTTCCACAGGATTGTGTCCAGGTGGGTTTTTCATATCTCCAGAGGAGGAGACTCCACAACCTCTCTGGGCAACCTGTTCCAGTGCTCTGCCACTGTCAGAGTAAGGAAGGTTTTCTCTATGTTCAGGTGAAAAACTTCTGTGTTTCAGTTTGTCCTGTCGCTGGGCACCACTGAAGCATCCAGACCCATTCTCTTGACACCCCTGCACCTCTTTTCAGCCCTTTGCTCCACTTCAGGTGGTCTCTTCCGGCTTCAAACTCTGTAGTAAGAGTAGTGGAAAGGATTATTATCAATCTACTGGTGTGTACAAAGTGCTTTGTCTTTTATTTACATATTTATATACAAGGTGCCTCTCTATTAGCATTTCTGAATAGTTGTGTCTAGCTGTAACTATGGAAGTACAAAGCATTTCAGCACAGAAACTGCTGTAGGTCAACTCTGAAATGAAATCTAAGATGACAATAAACTCTTTAAAATAGTCACTCTATCAGTTACTTCATATGCCTGCTGTGAAGTGATGGCAATGTTGAGTGCAGGCACAGGGAGAAAAATGTGTCTTCAAAAAGACATCTGAGTCTGTCAGGAAAGGAAAACATATATGTCAATAACAAAATAAGCAGAAAAGAGGTATTCCAAACAAATCTCATTATATGTCCATAATATAATTAGCCTGTGCTTCAATTTTATGACGAAATAGCAGTCAGTTTTTATTCTAAATTCAAAGCATTTGGAAATATCTTCTCCACCTTTTTGATTTGTGTTTATTTGGCATTTTTTCTTTAAAAACAAGTAACCTGAGCTCTGGGAAGTTAATAATCCTGAAAGTAGATTATATACTTGTGATAACACTTCATTGCACCTATTCTGACAAACAAGACTTAATGCTTGAATAAGTTGGCTTCTGTAGATCTGTAATGGTTATTTTCAGATATAGTTTTGGGTGGGCATTCGAAGATACGTCTTCTCTGCAATGGAAATTTCCATTTACTTAATTTCTAAGTAGTTAACTTTGGTATTAATTACTTTTAATTGAAGATTATACCAGAAAAATCTCATTTTGCCAAGGAAATAGTGTGTTTAAACAAAACTGTTATTTAGGATGGGAGGTATCTCATGTCTCCTAGCTCTTTTATTGTTGCTTATATAGATATGGTTTTCATAGTGAGTATTGCTATTACGTGTTTAAAGAACCACATCCGTCAAGGGCTGTCTAATCTAGATCAGAGACAAAATAGTTTACATATTATGGGCACAATTCTTTCATGAGAAGAAGAGGTTTTAATCTGCAAATACAGCATAATACCTACTCCTGGGTCAATTTCTGCTTGACTCACTAAGGCAAATGGTGCAAATTGATTTAAATAGGTGCTGGAATTGAAGTGACAAGAGTAATTTATTCTACCTGAGGTTCTGTTCCCTCCTTTAAAAGATGGAACACTGTGTTAAAGCCTATGTAGACTGCTCTAATTGGTCAGGCTGGAGGGATGTTCAGGAAGTTTTCCTGTGTCCTGCAGCTCATTTTGCAGAGTCTGCAGGCAGAGTTCTGTAGGCAGCTGGAGTATCATTTGTCTTTCACCATAGTCTCTGTACCAAATTCCATTCCAGACTTCACACAGGGTTCAGACTGTTTTGTTTCTGCCACTGTATTATTAAATATTGAATGTGCTCTTTCCACTCACTTTGCACCGTTAGTGGTCGGAAGTGTGTGAACAGTTTGAGACCAGAAGTATCTACCTTAAATCCTTTTTACAGATAATGTTCAGTGGTCCTGAAACATGCACAGTTTGCACAAACTGCAGCTAACAATGTTTGATCCATGAACTATGCTTGTAGCAAACTATACCTCAGTCTCCAATACAGATTATCATAGTGTGAAAAGAATGCAAGTTCACGTTGTTTATATGAATCTCACTATTCAACCAAATATTCTAGAGCAATGCAAATATTTCTGCTGTAGAATTCTTAGTCAGTAGAAGAAGTGTGGCCAAGGAAATTAACAAACCCAAATTTATTCTTCTTTTAATTCTTGAAAGAGGAGCAACGATGTGAAACTTAAGCATTCTTTCCTCTAGTGTCTTTCCCAGTAAATTGCATAGTCTCTCTTGCATGCCACATGCATCAATAAACATTTTGTGTATCTCCCAGTCTTCTCCATCCTAACGTGGAGGAAGCCAGTAATAAGATTACTCTTTGTCACTAAGAATTACTTGCATAGTTATAAAGGAAGAATATTATATGTGGACATGCACCAGAGGAGTCAAAGGATAAGCTGAGCACTACTGAATTAAGGACTAATCACTGCAAAAGCTATCAGTTTTGTCATACCTCTTCATGTACTCCTACAATCCTGTTACATTCAAGAATTTAAATGCTAGTGCAGGGATCAGAAGAATGGTAGTTAGCAATCAGAACTTAAAATAAACCACAATAGCAATGAGAATGATGTCTGTATAATTGGCAGGTGATGTCTGTATAACTAGAGGACATTCTTCACATCCTTGAGGAGTCAGTGCTTTCTCTTCTGAGGTACCCTTAGCTCTTAACTAGAGCTATGAGTTAGAGGAAATAGTTGGCTGGGTGTTCCTGAGAACATTAGGATGCTATTGATCCTGCAGATGATCACACCCTTGAATGGTTGTACTCAAGGAGGAGGAGCTAGTGTTCCTGTGTTGTGGAAACACCTGCTGAAGGAGTATCCTGCAGCTCTCTTCTGTGTTGCTGAATCCTGCTAGTACTAAGACCTCTAGGAGTTCTGTGTTGGTGACAGCTCATACTTCTGTCATACATTGCCAAAAGCAAAATACATGATAACTGTTGGAACCCAGAATGCAGAGTGTATTTTTCTGCATGTTTTAAGGGATCCAAACCCTCTGACAAACACTATTTTTGACCTTTGTCCATGGAAAGGGCTTCCTAGTGTCTGGGATGCAGAACTTTCAAGAATATAAATGAGATGGTAGCATAATATGTGGTTTATCACAGTGTTAGAATTTTAGATTTTGGGTTTGTTAGTATGGTAAGTAGATGAAGACAAGCTGGAGGATCCTTGTCATTTTTAGGCTTCTTCCTCCTTCTTCATCTGCTCCATATTCTGCAGTGCTGGGGACACAGAGCTATTGGTTAGAATTTGCCTCAGTATAAAATCACATGAATAGAGATTTAGTTAGTTAGTGGAAGAAAAAGAGAAATAATGTACGTTCTTGGTGATAATTGGGTGAATTGTCTTTAAGAGAACCTTGATTCCGTGTGTTCGAGGCCTTTTGGTGTCTTTTCTCCTGCGTGCCAGGCTGGTGTAAAGCCTGATGTGCTGAAACTTCTGATAAGTAAATAATAAACAACCTGAAGAACGAGAACATCCAAGAGTCCAGTTTGCCGCCTTCTTAACAAGGACTTTTTAAAAGGCCTCCCTTACCAGGGGAGAGGCATGTAGGAGTGGAAGAACTCCGACAGATGACTTAAAGAGGCAAGTGCAGTTGGGTGAGCAGGAGGACGTATTCTGGATTAATTTTTCTTTCATTGCACCACATATTTCTTCGTAAGTAGTACCACAGAACAGTGTAGTTACATGTGAATGACACATGATGCCACTCATCTGCTAACAATCAGTGAATTATTTTACTTCATTATGTGTTTCTAGACATTAGAAAAGAATGAAAGCTTTGGCAGACAAAGTAGTGAGTATTTGCTTTATAGTGACCTAGATAAGCAAGTTATGTCTGGGAAATGCTAATAAGCATTTTACCTCTCTGCTCTCTTTCTGCATGGCTGATTTATCTTTTAATAAAGCACATTGCTATGCAGATATCCTTTCTTTTTATGATCTTGGATTCCACCTAATAAGTCCTGCCTTTCAGCTAGGCTTGTCAGCACAAGCAGTGTGCAGCATTAATAGCTGCTCCTGTGTTCAGTTCATCCCCAGCTTGGGCACAGCTGTTATGGACAGCATCTATTCTGAGTTTGAGCCATGTCCTCTGAATGCAAGTCCCACAGCCCAGAAAAATAGGTTTGGAAATAAAGCAAGTTCCCTAATCTTGACAAACCAGTGTCAAGGTTCTTAGGAGATGTAATTTTCAGTCCCCCTAATACGGTGCTAAAGGTACTAAAACAGTGAGAAGTTAGGGCTGAGCAGAGAAGGGTTTCCCAGTTCTTAAGTTTATGTCGCACTTTAAGAATTTTTCAGTGTGCAGAAAGGGATAAAATGTGTAAAAATGAGCACGTGGAGTTTATTTTCCCTTCTATTCAAGCCTTAAAATAGTCAGCTGATAAGGAAATTCAATCCTTGAGTATATTCACAATCTCTGAAGTGTATTAAGTTTATTTACTTGATGAAATGTTTTGACAACATAGGTATATCTAAAACCTTTCTCTCTTTCAAGTAAAGCCATCTACAGCCAAGAACTTCTGCTGAAGGAAGTTTTCTAGATTTCTTCCGGAAAAAAAGAAAGCATTTTGTCTCTTTTCTGCTAAGAAAAATAAGTTGAAAGAGAAAGGTGTCTTTCATATAAAATAAAATCAAATGATACTCCCCACAGAGGTGCAAGATAAGGTGTGAATTTTCTCTCATGCTGAGAAAAGATGGAGCTTGGCTTCATATTCTGTGTGTTTAATTCCTAGTACTAAGTGATGCTGTGTGTTTAAGAGGAGTGGGAAGGATACCCCTGTGCCTTGCCCTGGACTTCTAGGTAGCTGTTAGGCTCTATTTGGGAATGCAGATGGGTGAAAATACTTGTGAGGATGCTGAAGAAGTATTTAGGGTCTGGATTTTACTTGGGCTTACGTGTGAGGTCAGTGCCAAGCTACTTACCATTGCCAAAAGCAAGGTATTTCTTGATATGTCGAGAAGCTAAACTTGAAAAACATCTTGATTTCTTATGTCTGTAAAAGCAAGATGGCAACAAATTCCAGGAGACTGAGGCTTCATTGCATCCTTTTCTCCTCTATTCCTTGATTCTGTCTCCTTCCCTGTTGAATTTGGCTATTAGTATCTACGTCATGAAGGATTTCCAAGCCCAAAGTAATTAAGTCTGAAAAGCATGTTGAGACATTTAGATGGAAAGCACTGTCTAACTGCACTGGCATAATTATAAACTACAGAACTGCTCCAAGTACCAAAGAAAAGTAGAACACGAAAGAACAGCTAAATTTATCTTAGAAAATGGGTTCAGCAGTTCAGCATTCAGATTTAGATCAGTAGAGCAGCCTCACTGCTGTTTAAAGCCACACAATCAGCTAATTTTGGCTGATGTAGGATCAGTTGTTGTGAAGTGCCTTTTTTAATATGTGTTGATTTAGCTATTAATTCAGAGGATTTTTATCATACAATTAACCTATACTTTTTAAAAAATGTTCTCTGGATAAAATATTTATTGCTCGATTTTAATTTTTGAACACTTTCTTTCCATTAAATTTGCTGTACTTTCATGTTTTATAATCCATACCTAGATCATAGCATTGATAAAGTATTTTTAGGATATTTAAATGAAAAATTTTGCACAATTTTTTAACACTATAATGAAAACTGAAAAAAAACCCCTCAGTGTTGTGCAGAATGTCTCACTGGGCTATGGGTACAATATTTAATCCCTTAACCTTTTTTATCATCAAGTTATAAAACAAATTCCAACATAATCTGCCAGTAATGTAATCTGGTTTGTAAAATGGCTAATGTGCTACTCCCCAAGTTTTGAGACTTGTGCTTGCACAAATTAAGATTTTATAGCTCACACTCATGTATTTGCAATGAACTGTGTTAGCTGTTAGAGGTGTTTTTGTGGTTTTTGTGATGCCACAAGCTTAAAAGGTCTGGTAGCTTTTACAACTGTTTTGGGGTTTTTAATCTTGGGTTTTTTTTCCTTCAAGCACACAACCTATTTAGTGAGAGAGTTTATACAGTTATGTGTCTGAAATTTTTCCTAATGTTGTAGGTGTGCTGCAGTATTGTGCTCATTGAAGTAGTGCTGCAAAGAAACTTTGACTTAAAAAGAGAATCATAAAAGCATCCACCCAACCCCATCCCCAGGAACACGTCGAGGACCAAATTTTCAGTTAGAGTTAATTGAGCTAACAGTATTGTCATCAGTGTAGATGGTAATTTATATTGGTTTATTTACTGGTTTGGTACAGTATGAGTTTATAAATCATGATTTTCCAGCTCTTTTCACAGCAGAGGCAAGCAGAAGGGTCTGTCCTCAGCTGGTGGCTCTGTGTCTTGAGGGCTGGGTGACAATGCAAAGAGCTCTGCCAGGCTACACTGGGGGATAGCCAAGTCAAAATGTCCAGCCTGGGAAAGAAATGAAGTAATGTATGCAAACTGTGCTGCAGTAGGCTTGTGCACATGGGGAAAAAAATCATCCCCACGTGCAGCATTAAACTCAGTGTTCTCAGTGCTGCTGCTTAAAGTGCACATATTCTTTATTGCTTGCAGTGATTATTAAAAATACTATATACTTAATAGCAGTGAAGGTATAAATCAAATTATAATACATTAGTGATGTTTGGAATTCCTATTATGGTCCTAAAACCCAATGGGAATAGTGTATCTGGGTGATGTGGTGGTTGTTGAGTTTGAAGTGCTAAAATAAATGCTGCAAATACTGCTGGAAAATTAAAGGATAGCTAGACAAGTTTTGCTCTTTCACTGGTATATGCTTGTTGTATGAGGGATAAACTTAGAGAAGTGCTACAGCTGCTGATTCATAACGCAAAAATCAGAATCTTCTTTTCCTACCAGATGCAGAGAAATCAGTCATGAATGTTGGAGTGCTTATCTGAAAATTGCTGTCAAATAAAATCTGCATTGAGACTCTGGTAGAATAAAAATTCCTAGAGAAGAGAAAAAATCATAGAAGAATAATTAAATTGAAAATAAAATTATAAAATTTTTTAAGTTGCTCCTGGTGTTTCTTAATGGAATGGGAATTAAAATATTTTCATTTCTATAAAAAATAATTCTAGATTATATTTTCATTTTTGGTATTATTCATATAATAGATTGTATTATCTTTTTAAATTGCAACTTAATGTCTAAAATTGAAAATTACATTTTACTTTTCAAGATAAAAGCATTACAGCTGAATTGTTCTCTTTTAGTGAAAAGCTCTGACTGAATCTATGTATTTGAACAATTTGTAAGGCCATATTTCAATTAGAGGACATCTGTAAGCATAGTTAAATGGACTTTAAAAAATCGAATGCATTGCAATGATTTGGGTTGATTCCACTGCTTACAGAGTGACTGTGTGAATACATGATACTTTGCTAATGTTACTTTGCAATGTTACTGCTTGTTTATGTATTCGTGTTTTATTTATTAGTGATTTAGTTGTTATTATATATTATGTTATATTATATTATTTTATCTTTTTATTTATTTGTGATTTTCTTAGCAATTTGAATTGATCTGTTTTTGGTCTTTAATTCTCCCTCTCTAGTAGCAGTGTCCAGGCTGCTTTTCCACCTCCCACCAGTGCCAGGAGAGGCAACAGGCCCTCTGCTAGCTGTGACAGTGTGAGGGAGGGGGTTTGTGCCACAGAATTTCCTGCAAACTTGGAACAGTTTGGGTTGGGAGGGAATTGACAGATCTCGCAAATTCCACCAGACCAGGTTGCTCAGAGCCTCATCCAACCTGGCCTTGAACATTTCCAAGGATGGAGCACCCGCATCTCTGAGCAACCTGTTTCAGTGCCTCATCAGCCTGAGGTTTGGCTGAAACACCCCGGACCAGAGGTGTTATTTTACCTTTAAAAATTGCTTAATGCAGAAATTCTGGGTTGAGGGGACAGTAAGAGACTATGTGATTTATTCTGGTTTTGTCAGTGAGAGAAAAAGTAGGGGTAGCTTGTCACCCTGGCATTCCTGGGAATAGGGGCACGCAGGGATTGGGGCAGGACACGGACCATGGACAGTCAGTTCTTGCTGTGGTCCGGCTCATGGTATTTCTTTTATTATCAACATTATCTTATTATAATTATTCTCATTACTAATTTTTAATTTTACTATATTCTTATTCTTATTCTTATTCGTTTATTATTTGTTTATTATTAGTAGTATTAGTATTGCTTTCAATGTCTGGCAATTCTGGTGGTATCGGGGGCTCCCTTGGGCGCTGCCGGCAGGTGGTGCTGGTGGAGCGCGGCCCCCGCATCCCCGCCCGGCCCCGCATCCCTCCCC